>JARHVA010000159.1:3995000-4015000 GCA_037957365.1 Torreya grandis | reverse complement strand
TTTTTTATAAGAATAAAATACTTTATTTATCAAATATGTATTGGATAGGCATATTTTTTAATGAAATATATTAAAACATATGCAAGAAACCAATTTTACAAAACTACGTTCATAAGCAAACATGTGGTGACTATACAATGGCCATGGGGTCACAAAGTTCATGTAATAGATTTATATTTTTAGTGGCCTTTGTGGATTACATGAATCCATTGTAAAATTAAATACAAACTATAATCTAATGGGTTCACTTTTCACCTATGCATAAAAATAAACCCATGATCACATCCAAAAAACAAAACATAATTAACAATAGTGATCCAAAAATTGAAATTACATGGAAGACATGTGATTAAAAAAACATAGGCGTGGGGTGGAATTAGCTGAAATGAAAATCTAATATTATCTTGACAAGGAACACGCAATGTAATCCCTCATTGGCCACAGAGTAAACAAGATCACTTTTGGTTCACAACTTAGCTTTGAAATAAAGAGGCCTATATAGATGTGTTGAAATATAAAATTCACTTTACATTTTGGATGAATATGTGCAATAAATGTGTATTAATTTATAAAAAGGCCATATGGCCATGTCTGTTGAGGTGTGGAGCTAAAAGCTTCACCAAATGAGCGAGTGCAGAAGTTGCAATGCATAGCTCATGTTTCCTAATATTATATATAGGATTATATCTTCATAGCTTATTGTAACAGTATTGAACATACATGTATATGTGAATCAATCCAGGTTGTTGGAGTTGATTGTAATTGAGAGAGAGAACTCTTGAGGGAAAGAGATCTGGAAAGAGATCTATACATTTGAGAGAGGTGTGGAAGAAAAAAAATTTCTTCAATTGTATTCCTTCTGTAAAGAGTTTAATACAAGTTTTCAGGGTGGTTTCTTGTATCTCTTGTTCTTCGCTACTTCTGATTCTAGTTACTTATCATTCTGATTTAATTCCATGTTTAATTGCTTTCATAATAGTAATCAACTTTGTTGGTTGATCCCCAACAAGTGGTATCAGAGCTCAGGGTGACTAACAGGTGTTTCAGATCTGGTTAGTGTGTATTGATTACAGGTTACTCACAGGGATTTCTGTTTGAGTGGGAGAAGCAATGGCAGAAGAAAGTAAACTGAGAATGGAGAAGTTCAATGGCAAGAATTACCAATTATGGAGAATGCAGATAGAGGATTATCTATATTAGAAATATCTATACTTACCATTAGGTGGAGTTTCAAGGAAGCCCATAGACATGGAAGATGAAGAATGGGAAGTTCTTTATAGAAAGGCTCTTGGATCTATAAGATTGAGTTTGGCATCTATTGTGATATCTAATTTATCACAGGCAAAGTCGACGGTAGAGTTAATGACTACTTTAGCAAATTTATATGAAAAACCCTCTCCTTCAAATAAGGTATATCTTATGAAGCAGTTATTTAATTTGCAAATGCAAGAAGGTGGATCTGTATCTAATCATCTAAATGATTTCCATGGAATTATAAATCAATTAAATTCAGTCAAAATAGTGTTTGATGATGAAATTAAAGCTCTATTAATCTTATGCTCTTTACTTGAGAGTTGGCATAGCTTGGTAATGGCAGTTAGTAATACTGCATCTGCTTCAAATATTTTAAAAGTAGATGATGTTGTTAGTGTAATCTTGAATGAAGAAATTCGTAGGAAAAGCATAGAGGAAACATCAGGGAACGCTTTAAGTTTTGAGAGTAGGGGAAGGCAAAAAGAGAAGAGAAAGAAAGGGAGATCAAGGTCTAAGTCAAAGATGAGAGGTAGATCCAAATCCAAAAATGGTAGGAGGATAGCCTACTGGAATTGTGGAAAGATAGGGCACATAAGCAAAGATTGCTGGTCAAAACCTAAAGAGGACAATCAGCATGAAGGTAAAGAAGAAGCAAAAGTTGTAGGTATTGCACAAGATGCTCTTATATTCTCTTTGCATAATAATATAGAATCTTGGGTTTTAGATTCTGGTGCCTCTTTTCATGCTACCCCAAATAGAGAATATTTTAGTGACTATGTCCATGGAGATTTTGGAATAGTTTATTTAGGGGATGATGAGCCTTGTAAAATTGTTAGCAAAGGAAAAGTGCAGCTAAAAATGCAGAATGGCAACACATGGGTGTTGAAAGATGTCATGCATGTTCCCAGCTTGAAGAGGAATCTGATTTCTACAGGAAAGTTAGGGGATGAGGGTTGTACAGTAACTCTCACAGCTGAATCTTAGAAGGTGACCAAGTGTGGACTTATATTGGCCAGAGGTAAGAGAGTAGGTACTCTCTATTTATGTAATTGTATTACTGATAATTCTTCTTTTGTATTATCTACTTCAAATGTGGATGCAAAGTTGTGGCACTCTAGGCTCGGCCACATGAGTGAGAAGGGCATGTCTATTCTTAAGTCAAAAGGTAAGCTTTCAGATTTGAAAAGCATAGATTTGGATTTTTGTGAGCACTATATTTTTGGAAAATAGAAGAGAGTGAGTTTTCTCAAGACTGGGTCAATAAAGAAGCATAAGTTGGAGCTTATTCACATAGATGTGTAGGGACCAACTCAGGTTGCTTCTATTGGAGGATCGCAGTACTATGTCTCTTTCATAGATGATGCTATAAGAAAGGTATGGGTCTATTGTATAAAGAAGAAATCTGATGTTTTTGACACTTTTAATATTTGGAAAGCTATGATTGAAAATGAAACAGGTAGGAGATTGAAGTGCCTAAGATCTGACAATGGTGGTGAGTTCTACAGCCACAAGTTTAATTGGTATTGTTATATGCATGGAATACGCAGGCAAAGAACAGTTCCAAGGACACCTCAGCAAAATGGAGTTGCTGAAAAGATGAACAGAATAGTAATGGAGCATGCACGGTGTATGAGGTTACATGCTGGTTTGCCCTTAGAGTTTTGGGTAGAAGCTATAGATATTGCAGTTTACCTAATTAACAGAGGACCCTCTATAGCTCTGGATGGTAGAATTTTAGAAGAGGCATGGACAGGTAAAAAAGTAGATCTCTCATTTCTCAAAGTTTTTGGTTGTGAAGATTTTGTGCACATTGATAAGAAAAATAGAAAGAAGATAGATGCTAAGTCTATGAGGTGCACATTTATTGGTTATGACTCTGGAGATTTCAGATTCTGGTTTTGGAATCTAGGAACTAACAAAATAATTAGGAGCTGTGATGTTATTTTTAATGAAAAAGTGATGTATAGTGATCATCTCAAGAAGTTGAATCAATCTAGGTAGAGCAATGGAGAATTAGACAAGGTGATGGTCCAAAATGAGCTCACAGGAAAGAATAATCACAGACAGGAAAACACAAAGACCGACATCGGTCAGGCAGGAACTGACGTCGGCAATACAGGAACCGATGTCGGTCAGACAGTGATCGATGTCGGTCAGGCAGAAACTATCATCAGTCAGAGAGAATCGACGTCGACCAGTTACAAGCCTGAAAGTGATCGAGGTCGATCACTGTTAGAGAATTTGGGTGGACAACGTGTTGTGAATGAGTCTTAGATTCCCATAAGGAGGTCAGTAAGGGTAAGTAAACCTCCAATTCGATATTCCCCTTCATTATTCTATTTATTGCTTATTGATGGTGGAGAACCAGAGAGTTTTGATGAAGCAATATAGGTGGAATCCAAGAATCAGTGGGAGCTAGGCATGAATGAGGAGATTGATTCCTTGAAAGAGAACCAAACATGGGATTTGGTTGAGTTGTCAGCGGAAAAGAAGACACTGAAGAACAGATGGATCTACAGATTGAAGGAATGTGAGAATGGACAGATGAGATATAAGGCCAAGTTGGTAGTGAAAGGATTTGCACAAAAACTAGGTATTGATTTTGGTGAGATTTTTTCTCTTGTAGTTAAAATGACTTCTATACAGACTATATTGTCTTTAGTTGCTATTGAGGATTTGCATCTTGAGTAGCTTGATGTTAAGATAGCATTTCTTCATGGAGATTTGGATGAAGAAATATATATGGATCAGCCAGAAGGATTTGAGGTCAAAGGTAAGGAGAAGCTAGTGTTCAGATTGAAGAAAAGCTTGTATGGCCTCAAGCAAGCTCCTAGACAGTGGTATCTGAGATTTGACAGGTTTATGACTAAGCATGGCTACAGTAAATGTCAATCTGACCATTGTGTTTATTTTAAGAGATTGGATAATGGTAGATATATTATTCTATTATTGTATGTAGATGATATGCTAGTTGTAGGATCACACATGCAGGATATCTCTGAGCTTAAGGTAAAATTAGCTCACACATTTGCCATGAAGGATTTGGGAGTAGCAAAGAAAATCCTTGGCATGAGCATTAAGAGAGACAGGAAAAATCACAGGTTGATTTTGTCTCAAGAGGATTATGTGAACAAGGTGTTGAAATGGTTCAATATGCAGGATGTAAAATCGGTAAGCACACCTATGGCATGACACTTCAAGTTGAGTAAAGAACAGTGTCCTAATTTACATGATGAGGTAGAGTACATGAGTAGAGTTCCATATGCTTCCACAATTGGGAGTTTAATGTATGCAATGGTATGTACTAAACTGGATATTGCCCAAGCAGTGGGAGTTGTGAGTAAGTATATGGCCAATCCAAGAAAGGAGCACTGGAAAGCAATTCAATGGATCCTTAGATATCTAAGAGGGACCAGTAGTAGGAATTTATGCTATGGTGGGTCAAACACCTCTCTACATGGTTATGTAGATTAAAATATGTTAGGTGATTTGGATGGCAGAAGGAGCACCACAGGATATTTTTTCACTGTTGGTGGAATGGCGGTTAGCTGGATATCAAAGTTGCAGAAGGTTGTTGCCTTGTCAACTATAGAAGCAGAATATATTGCAGTCATAGAGGCTAGCAAAGAGATGATATGGATGACACGGTTCATGGAAGAGCTAGGAAAGGAGAAAAAGAGTTGCAGATTATACAGTGATAGTCAGAGTGCAATTCATTTGGCTAAGAATTTAGCCTTTCATTTAAGAACCAAGCATATACAGTTGAGGTACCACTTCATTAGACAGGTATTGGAGGATGGTGAGTTAAAGCTGGAGAAGATCCATACAGATAAGAACCCTATTGATATGTTAACCAAGCCGTTAACAAAGGAGAAGTTGAATCTTCATTCAAATTTTGTTGGTCTTCATGATTGAGTTTGAAGATGGAGGAGCTAGAAGATGTTGTTGTACAGGTACTGGTGCAACTGTTTATCTCCAAGTGGGAGATTGTTGAGGTGTGGAGCTAAAAGCTTCACCAAATGAGCGAGTGCAGAAGTTACAGGAGTCACACAGTCACCGACGACAGTCAGGAATGGACCAAAGGCTGCTGGCGTCAGTCATATATCGGCCGACGTCAGTCACAGGCAGGGATCGACGTCGGTCACCTGTGCGTCCAAAATGTTATTTTCGTGGATAGAACAGAATGTTTGCATGATAGGATTAAGTGTTAGTTTTAAGTTTGCATCTCTATCTTTAGTAGGACTGTTTTGAGCCCTTGATTAGGAGGTGCATCTAATGGTTGTGAATGCATAGCTCATGTTTTTTAATATTATATATAGGATTAGATCTTCATAGCTTATTGTAACAGTATTGAACATACATGTATATGTCAATTAATCCAAGTTGTTGGAGTTGATTGTAATTGAGAGAGAGAACTCTTGAGGGAAAGAGATCTGGAAAGAGATCTGTACATCTGAGAGAGGTGTGGAAGAAAATAAGTTTCTTCAATTGTATTCTTTTTGTAAAGAGTTTAATACAAGTTTTTAGGGTGGTTTCTTGTATCTCTTATTCTTTGCTATTTCTGATTCTAGTTACTTAGCATTCTGGTTTAATTCTGTGTTTAATTGCTTTCATAATAGTAATCAACTTTGTTGGTTGATCCCCAACAATGTCCATATAGACACAAAGAAAATATTTTAAAATTTCCTTAAAATAATGGCCAGGCCAAAATAAAAAGGCCAACTTATGAGTGTTATTCCTTGAATGCTTAAATTTTATCTGATAATCCTTATTTACCTAAGAATTACCTTGAAATTTTTTAAATATATTTGAAAATTAATGCCAACATGAGAATGAAAATATCAGGGGTTAGTTAAATTGAAATCAGAACTTGTAGACTTGTAAAAAAAATGAGAAGTAGAAATGAATATTTTGGGATGGTATGTATTGGGTAGGCCCAATTTTTGAGAAAATATATTAAAACATATTAAAAAATATGTGAGAAAATGATTTTATAAAAAAAATATTAAAATTTGATAGGTTTTGATTTTCTAATGACCATGTGATTATATGAAGTCAGTTTATTATGTTAAGTATAGACAGGTATGAGGGAATCTTGTACAAGTTTAGTTAATTCCAAGCTTAGAATACACTTCAAAAAATTTAATTGATCGATTCCATCAAGAAGGGGCATTCAAAGATGAATACAAGCATGAAAAAGGCCTAGATACATGACTACAACAAGTAATGAAGATTTTATAGTTCATAATAGAGGTTTGTGTATTATTGAAGTTAGTTATCCTACGTATAAAGTGCATATCGTCAATTGAATTAGTGTACTATTTTTCATGTATAAATTAATAAATATAAAGTTTTTATATAAATACTCTATAACCCATTTGACTTATTTTCTCGTAAAAACTTTTAAAACCCCATGTTTTCACCAGTTACAGTCATATACAGTGGTTTTATTTCATGTAAAACTCATTATATGAGTTTGAGTTTGGGATTAAATAAGTAGGATAATTTTTTTATGTCCTTTTTATATCTATTAATATGTTAAAGATACTCCTAACTTATATTAACATTCATTAGTGATCTCTCGAGTTCCTGTGGAACTATGTAAACCCTAAGAATTACAATTACAAAAAGAGTCTTAAAACCTAAAATAGCCAATCATTATTGTTCAAAATTTGAATACAGTAGAGTAGAGACATTTTTAATGAATTAAAAATGATTGGAGGCTCTATAATATACTATTAGTTCATCTAAAGTTGACTATGTATAAGGTAGATTATATGCCACACTCTTAGACATAGTCAGAGAAACCAAAAAGTGGTTTACAATGGTCCACTCATCCAAATTATCTAGAAATTGGTATATATGGTTTAGAAAACATTTTACACATGATCCAATGTTTTATATAGCTAAAAGTGACCTGATTACATGGATTATATGACTAATTTTTTAGCATACCTAGTATATTAGCTCTAGAAGGGGTTTAAAGTCAAAAAGAGTAACTTTTTGAGCTTCTAATAGTTTGTCCCTTCCAAAAAATTAGTATTTGGTAGTCAAATCATATTATTCACTAAGATCAAGAAATTTATTAGAATAGGTAGAAACAAAATAAAAGATATTGTAAACTGAGTGTCAAGAATTTATGCTTTAAGCCTATACAGTCCTAAAGGGAGAAGGGGTTCTTATTGAACTTTTCTCTTTAAGAAACCAATAAAGAGGGATTGATTTATTAACTTTATAGTGGTCTTTAAAATTCTTGAATACATTCTAGGAACTATAAGAATGTTTTTAAAAACTATAATATATTTCGTAAGACCCAAAAAGGCTTATACACAATACTAAAATAGAGTTAGGATTGAATTGAGTTATTGATCACTTGATGTTCCCAATTGGTATTTTGGATTGAGATAAATACATTTATGAGTCGTATCCTTTATATTAAGTCTTTAATATGAATTATGTGTTTTTTAAGCCAAGAGAGAGTATTTTTTTGTCAAAAGTGTCTTAGTCAAGATCCAAGGTGACAATCCTATATAGATTGTAGACTTTTTAGAGAAGATTGGAGTGAAGATCACCATTTGGCATCACCTTCCACATTACCTAGTGACCACAGTCTCCCAAATACCATGGTAGACCCAAGTCCATTAAAACCCATGATAGGCCTAACCTAATATGACATAAAAATACTTGAGCTCATTCTAAAAGTCATCTTTTATTTATTAAGAAGACTTTGCTATTACAATATCAACCCAACAATTCTGATGATCCCTTGTATAATGACAACTTTGTCTCTTATTACTGGAATGCTAAGTATCTCATTCCTTATAAAACATTGGAGTATCAAGATTGTAAACAGAAAGGCTTAGGTCCAAATCAACAAGTGTTTATTAGACCGTTTTATACTATCAAACACAAAAGTAGTTGAGGTATTGGATATAAACCACTTTGGGGTTACCCATTAGATCTTGAAAGTGACACTATGTTAGGATTTAATGAAAATGACTATAACCGTGATGAATAATCCTATTATAGTCTCTATATGAGCTTATCAGTACAACCTATTTGATACCAATTCTATTTTCACTATCACTTCTTCACCTAAAAATCCTCTTGTTCTCCATTACCCTAAATTAATTAATTATGATCATCAAAATCATGCTGTACCATTGGAAAACTTCCAAAATGAAGAATCCCTAACATAATTCCTAGGTCTTAGAGAATATTTTCCCATTGGGGATCATAAAAAAGGCTTCAAGATCATGTTAAACACTATTTTTGTTTAACCCTAATTTGTAGATGGATCCTACTTGGGTAGATAGGGTTAAGGATATAAAAATGACAGGACACGAGTGTGAATATCAAATCTACAATAGGCCAATTAATGTGTTAAACTTATATGTATCATATCATGAATTTATTAAATTGAGATAAGCTATAAATAGAAAGTACAACTATACTAGATATAGAAATGACATAAAACAAAGTACATAGCTAGTTTTGATTTTAATGTAGATTTGAATTTGGTATAGGCTAAAAAAAAGGAAGAAGGTAGTTTCAGAATAGTTTTTAGATTCTAGATCTAATGTCTTTGGCTCTCCAAACATTTGTGTCAGCTTGGGACAGTTGTGTCAACACTACTCTATGAGGTTAAATGGTAGTGTCTTGTATATAATATTAGATAAAACAGGATACAACCACCTAGATACTTTTATTTTTGGTTGCTTTTATCGGGTGTATTTAGATCTAGGTCATGAAGTGTCACTCCGAGTGAAATGATAAAACCATAGCTCTTCATATTCAATGTGACATTGGGGAAAATGGGTTAGTGGGAACATGGTGTTGAGTTGATGCAAAATGAACCCATTATCAAAGGGTGATGCCTACATATCCAATACTCTATAAGAGGGTCTTATAATCATGTATTTCTCTCATACATGTTGTCTTCTATGTGAATCATGCAATGTGAGTAAAGTAAGTACAAATATGGCCTAGCTTATAACTTGACAAATAATAAAATATGACTACTCCTTTAGTACTTCAAACTTGTACCTAGATTATTCATTTGATTTATATTAGAATAATTAAGAATAAAAAGATTTTGATAACTTGAGTTCTTCTTGAATGATCTTTTGGTTTGATTTCTAGGTGAAGAATGAATGAGGGTTGATATTGTATTTATACCAATCCTATTGGGAGATAAATCACATTAAAGTGCTTAGGCTAACCATTATAATCCATTTCATTTTTATATTTGATGACTTTAGGGCATTGGATACTTACATCAGGACATGACAATAACATCGATGATATTGTCTAACCTAGACATTAGTGTCTAGGGAGCAAGAGAGTAGGCACAAGCTCAGAACTTACAGAGGTGTAAGATAAGTACATTTTAAGCATTCTACGCAAGATAGGTTTTTTTTGTCTTCAATATAATGTTGTTTATAATAATATATAGGACAAGGGGACAAGATAGAGTATATTCAAGGCTTGAAAAATTAAGTTGTGTGTATAACTAATAGGAACATCCAAGGTTTAAGTTTATGTTACATCCTAATTTTCTCACTAAGCTGATTTACCTAATTATACATGGATTATTATGGTTTTTATATTGATTTGTTACTTTTTAACTAAATTCTAAGTCATATGTTGTTATGGGATAGATGTATGTTACTTAGATTTCATGAGTTAATTATTATGATTTGGTTAATTATGAATTTTTTACATAACAATTATGTTACATTAGTTGTAATAACATTATTTTATGATATACATATCATGATGTATTTGACTAACTACCTTCTTGTCATGAGTTGGGTGCAGGAGAGTTCATCCCTCAGATCACGATGGAGGGAGAGCATCGTCGTATATGGTGATGTATATGGATATGGTCAAGGATGGAATAGGAATTGATAAGACCCCTACACATGCCACATTAGTTTTAAATTGTTATATGCAGTGTGTGTGTGTGATTTTGTTAGAGTTAGTATGTTTTAAAAGTCAATACTGGCTAGATATTAAAGTTTGCATTTTTTAAAAATTATTAAATAGATATGAAATAAATACTATATGTGATTGCATTTTTTATATTATATGTATACTCAATACTTAATGCTGCAGTATGATTGATTACGTTAATGTACTCAGGTTTGTTTATGATTACGAGAACATAAATTTGTGCAAATAATATTTAATTACTAATGTATATAGACTAACTATAATTATTTACAATTTTTTCAAACATTAGCTTGTTATCATTGATATTCAAAATATCAATACACGCATTAAGAAATAAGATAACTAAAGACCTATATTGTCTACATAATCTAGTAACAACACACAATTATATTATTATGATTAGAAAAGATAATTATTTGATCTACCATTTTTGATATAAGAATATAATGGATCTTTTATTAGTTATATTATTATAAGAGACAAGAGTTAATTATCATTAATAAATTTTTAAGGAGATTGAATTATCCTAAAAACATTATATTATGATCTAAAACTAGTCTTTGATAGACATGCATAGACTATGTTATAAGTGTTTGTTATC
This sequence comes from Torreya grandis, assembly GCA_037957365.1. Lineage (NCBI taxonomy): Eukaryota > Viridiplantae > Streptophyta > Pinopsida > Cupressales > Taxaceae > Torreya > Torreya grandis. Next base: position 4,004,190 of record JARHVA010000159.1, on the reverse strand, counting down.
ATTTTGAATAATGTTAAAAATGGAATTTTTGATTGGTATACATGGGGGCTTGTAAATATAAAATGATTATGCAAATGATTTTAAACAAGATAATGATTAAAGAGAGAAAGATTAGGGATTTTTATTATTTGTTAATGGAAGTTAACTATGATTTTATTAAGTCTCTATTCAAATGAATAAATTTAGATTATGCATGGACTATGAGTTTTGGGAGAAGTTGTATGCAAGATCAAATTTGTGGGAGATAGAAAAATAAAATAAGAAGAAGAGGGGGTCAAGGAGAATAAAAGAGACACACATACATGAAGAGGAGAAAGGAGTGCAAAGCAATGAAGAAAAGGATTTCAGGTTCTTGGAGTTTTGATTAAAAAACATTGAGAAAGTTGGTAATGTTATTACATTTAATTGCTCAAGTAATTATGTGTATGGTTAATGGTTACTAGGGTCTGGAGAATAAACTATACTTTTTTATAGATATAGGCTTAGCTCTATGGATGGCTTGGCCATCCACAAAGCTAATCAATTATCCCCAAATCCTATGATTTCAATTTATATCTATGTATGAATTAAAAGCATAGTGTTAAAAGAATTTGTATATATATAAACACATTTCCCTAGTTAAGGAAAATGGTAACTTGAGTGGATACTTTTATATTTAGACAAAGATTGGGTTTTTTTAAACATATTATACATACATACTCATTCAAGTGAGTATGCAGATATAATATGAGAATAGTGTGTTATCCTTGATTAAAAAGATATAGAATGAGAAAATAAAATGTTAAATGGGTTTCTCTTTAAGGGAAATATGTATATTGTCACTTTTGCAAATAGTACAAAGATATATATGTGACAATTGAATTAGGTTTATCATGAATATATGATGAATGAATTCATTTATTTTAATTAGTGAATATATGTATAACTAGTGAATGTGTGTGTGTGTGTGTGTGTGTGTGTGTGTGTGTGTGTGTGTGTGTGTGTGTGTGTGTGTGTGTGTGTGTGTGTGTGTGTGTGTGTGTGTGTGTGTGTGTGTGTGTGTGTGTGTGTGTGTGTTGGGGGTTTTACTTCATTCGAAACCATGAAAATTTATGAATGGGTTTTAAAGGGGTATCAAATTGGATTGGATTCATTTTAGAACACACAAGATGTGGATTTCCAATATATAAACCATGTACCATATGTGACATTTAAAATAATGAATACATATATATTTAAGTCAATTGTATCATATCATTTTAATTGGAGTTTATACATAGGATACCTTATAGATATTAATGCACAATCTATGTATACATATTCAAATGATATATATATATATATATATATATATATATATATATATATATATATATATATATATATATATATCACATTAAATAATGATTTTTAGTATATAGTAATTGAACCTTAGCAATATGTCTAAAACACTGTGAATGTAAAAAAAAAAACCATGTGATTTGTTTAAAGTTCTTTACAAAAGATGGGTGTATAAAAGGAGTGTATATCACAAAATAAAGATATGTGACTTTATGTTTTTAGACATATAAAAATGGGATATAATAAACATAATAATATATCTTTGAATGATATAGAACTTACGAAATTGACTGGGTAAAAGTTTGATTGAAATACTATTTATTTTACTCTATTAAACCTTATACATCAAAAGATTAAATAATGAAAAATAGGGTAACTGATTTGAGTGATTGAATTATATTTTTATATGATAAAATTTATGAATAAAAACTATGGGTTAAATGAAATAAGGAGACCCTATTTGGAACTTTAAAATGCTAAATAATTATACGAACTACATAAGTTTATATGAAGGAAAATAGAAAAAAATTATTATGTTACATAGTAATTGTGCATATACGTATATAGCTTATATTTACATAATGTGATGCATGCTTGTAGTTATAGATTCTGAAATATAGGGAACTATAATTATAGGCATAAGCTTCTTAAAATATATTTAGTTTACTAAATTAAAGATTATGTGGTTGTTTAAGAGTTAATTGATATTTTATTTAATTGGTGTTGTTGTTTGTAATTGAGTAAAAAGTACATTATACTTTGACATTATTGGTTGTACTAATTTTGAATTACTTATGGAAATTAGTTCATGCAGTCTAAGTATTTATTTGGTATTAAAAATGATACTTTTTATGATTATTATTTATGTTGTAAATAATATGGAAAGGATTCATTCATATTTTTGATAGACTAAATTTATGCATAAAGATTATTCCTATAGATAGCATGTTTATTTATTGCTAATATAAATAATCTATATGAATCTATTGGTTAAATATTTTTAATCAAATCTCACATTTATGGTACTAACTAAGAAATGAGATAGACTTTAGTAGCTTATTTAACATCATCAATTCCAGATGAAGGTAATCTGATCAAGTATTGTGTATGAATTTGACTGATCCTAGATATCATTATTTATTTGAAAATTTTGGCCAAAGTAATGTTTATATAGACATTATCATTTCATATGTATGAATTACATGTTTGTACAATATCATGTTAGAACATATTTTATTTATGGTACTCATCATGTAGAAAAAATCTTACAACACACAGGTACTATCATGTCTCTCTAGATTCTTGAACCATCACTATCTACTCATATGTGAAGGGAGGACCATTTCCTATTTCAAAGATTATGCAGGGGATTGATGATTTATAGTTGCTGTGTAAAATTGCTCAGATGATGATATCCCTCCCCACTATAGTACTTACTTAGAGACTACACTTGAGATTATCAGAGATACAAGAGTTAGAGTGACTCAAGCTCTATGGAGCATTGTATCTATTATTGTATTTATGTTGAGGCATAATGCCTATTGGAAATGTAATTTATATATTATTGTACATTGACAATAGTGGTTGTATTATTATACTAAACGTGGCCATATTTTAATAATATTTCTTTCCTTATGCAGATATGTTATGTTACATAAGATGCTAGTGACTAGTAACTATTATTGCTACATGTTTACTTATGTTTAATATACTTAATTAGTATGTTAAAGTAACTAATTATATTCTCATGTTGTAATATAATGAAATAATAAGTGTTTTGTAAAAAATTAAATTAAATTAATGCATTATTCTCGTAAAACTCTATGAAGATGTTACAGTTTACCTAGTGTATAAGACTGGAGTGTTAAATAATAACAAAATATCATTTATATTTTCCCCTCTTTAATCTAGAAATAAAATTGGTAGTTTAAAGGAAAGGAATAAGTGTCACATTTAAATTTATTTCTAAGTTGAATATCCTATTTAATATAAGGATTATTGTGGTTGATTAACTAATATTTGATTAATTTTGATGACGTATGTTGATTATGGGATAGTTTGTGTCACTTAAATTACATGATTAATTTTCTATGAGTTAGTAGTACTTTTACATTCAGTTTAATGTGATCATGTTTGATTATTATGCAACATTATTTTATGGATATAATGATGTTTTGAGATAATTACTTTCATTGTTGTGAGGTGGATGCAAGATAGATTCTTATCTTAGACCATGATGGTGGGAGAGCATCATCAAAAAGGGTGGTTTAGATGGAGACATTGGGGGATGAAAAAGAACAAATCCATAAACCATTGCACATACCATTTAATATATCATGTTTCATAACTAATTATTTGATATAAATAGCGTAACATGTTTTACATACTTAATTTTAGGTGATTGTTAATATATTTATAGTATGATCTTGATTCCTAATAATGATTATGTTTATTGTTTGAATGATTTCACTAATTTTGTGATCTTATGTATCTCATCTTATTTGGTTAAATGCGTGAATTTGTTTATGTTCACTTATATCACTACCTTATTATATATGGTTGTATAGTAAAACATTATGATGTTGTGATGGATTCCATAATAAATACTTAATATATAAGTTTTAAATAATAATAATTAAAGATTATTATTATGAAATTATATTATAATGTCAAAAGATAAATATCATTATTTCAAAAGATATTGTATTTGATTAATTATTTTATTAAAAGATTGATATTCATAATATATTAATATTAATTATTTAATGATTTTAGGAAATCATTGTAACTGTTATATATGTTTGTGGATAACATTTAAACATTAAACTCTAGTCTTGTAATACCTAGTTGAATTACCAAGTTATATAATCATTATTTTATTTAATCGTTACATGGGATATCGATTATTTGATAGTCTTTGCATGGAAAAAAACTTGGGGATTATGTAATTTATATAATCGATGATGGATTATCTAAAATTATTGTCATGAATATTTTATAAATAATATAATATGATTACTTAAGAATTCAAAAGAAGTATCGAGATGATTGGGGTTACTAATCATTTGTTAACATTAGATAAGCATCATTTGGGAGAAAATTATGGGTTCACTATGTTTGTATGGTGGTAGACTATGAGTTGGTTGAGCTATCTGGGTATGCATATTCTTGAGTGAGTTTAATCTATCGAAGAGTGTGGAGAAGTGGAAGGTTAATAGGGGTATGAAAAATAATAAAAAGAAGAGAATAGGGGTTATGGATGGGATGGTACATGGTATAGAAGAGAGAGTTGTAGAAAGAGAAGAAGGTGATAATTTGAAGAAAAGAAGAAAGAAATTCATAGGGCTTCTTTGGCATTCACAGGTAAGTTTTGTAGTTCAATTTTTGAGTGATATATTGAATGGGTTTTTGTGAATATGCTTGGTTCCTAGTGTCTTTGTTTGATTCTCATAAATATTGGGTTGTATGTGGAAGCCTATGTAAGGGTCATCCTCTAGAGAACCCCACATTCTAAGTGATATAACCTGAGGAGGTTTAGGTAGAGCGATAGAGTTGGCCATGGATGTTTTTGGTTTTAAAAAAAATCTATCTTATACTTCTCTATCTATTTAAAAACATTTATTCAATTTTAGAGGATTATTCTTATGGGTATATAAGAAATACGTCTCAAAATAGTTTTTTTGAACCAAATTGTTATATATGCATTTGGGTATATTGAAATATAGACTTGAAAGTGTTAGTTTGTATGATCACTCAACTATTTAAACCAAAATGGATATTTGGGTTTAAAATGTAGGTTTCAAGTATTATGAATATATATACACAAATGTATACCTGAGTATACACTTGATTAAATCTGATTATATATAAATATTTATACTCATATATACATGTAATCAAAAAATAAACTTTAATGTGATTGTGTGTATTACGTTTAAAACATGAATTTGTTTGTTTGAATTTGAAATAAATTATAGTTTAAACACTAAGTTGGGTTATGAAATCTAATATTATTCATAATAATTTATATGTAGAATTGGGAACTTTCTGCATATTCACTTTGTGTAACTCAGGTGTGAGTAAATGAATAATGCATTTGTAGGGTATGAATTTGGATTTATGTAAGTATGTATACCAATAAATTAATAAGGAATTCATGATATAGTTTAGTTTTTTATTTATAACATTACTTGTACTCAAAATTAACTGTGTATTGTTGTTATTTGGATAAACTATTAAAGTTTTGCTTAGTCCATAGGGGGACATGGTGTATGGGTTCAATTTCATGTTTGCATTTTTGTATTCAACCAAGTTTGAGATGTTATAAACTAGGCCCAAGTTTAGTATTTGGTTGTTTATTATTGGTTTTTTATTAAACAAAACCTAAATAAGGTAATGGTGATTGTGTTTTTATATTTTGCATATGAACTATATTTAAATTAGCAAATCTTGAATGGTTGATTAGATATAAATGGTTAAATAGTTTTCATGAATAGAGTAACTGACTTTGATTTATAGAATTTTATGTGTTGTATTTATCATGGGAAAATGGAATTTTTCATTTCAATGAAAAAGGGTATGGAACCTTTGTGTGTGAACTGATTGTATACTTATGTATGCAATATACTCTAAGGTGTATGATAGTGTATGTCATCTTAGTAGTGTACTATATAAAATGAAGTGTGTGTGTGTGTGTGTGTGTGTGTGTGTATTCAACTATCATTCATATATATATATATATATATATATATATATATATAATACTACTAAGATGACATCCAATGCAGTGTATATATATAATATATACTATAACATAGTTGAATATATTATAACATAGATGAATATATTATAACATAGATGATAATAACAACTATAAAATATTCATTGAAGTGTATATCTTATAGATGAATATAATATATACTACTAAGATGACATCCAATAATAAAAACTATCATATATATATAATATATAATATATTCAACTATGTTATAGTTGTTATTATCATAACAATGTGTAAATGAATGCTTATTATATTTTTATGTTTAAATATAAATCATTTAATGTATTTATGAGTTTAAATACATATCATAAGAGTGTGTTTTAGATTGGTTGTTATATGTGAAATATGAACAATTTACTTAGCCATGGTTATAATACTATTTTGTAGAGAAATAATATTATAAGTTACTGAGTGGTTAAAGTAACTGGAGGTCTAAATAATCATTACTTGGATGGTATGTTATATTGAGGACTATTTTTGGATTCTATTTATTATTTGAAATAAATTGGATGAATGGACTCATTTCACTTCATTTAATGGACTAATGAATGTTTGTGATATTTTTATACTTAGCATAATTTTGATTAACTAAAGTGAAATTTTATGAATTAATCTATTGGTTTTTATATTATTATTTATTTTACTGAATCTTGAGTTCATGAACCTAATTAAGTAGTGGACAGATTCCATTGGCTTGATTAGCACCATCAATGCAAGATAAGGTATAATCTAATCAAGTGGTGTGTATGAATTTGATTTATCCTAAAGATAATTTATTATTCAAAACTTTGGTCAAAGTAATGTTTGATAAACTATACCATTTCATATGTTGATATAGTTTTCATATTTATGTGATATCATATTAGAATGGATTTTTTTATGGTACACATTATGTATTAGATATATTTAACATATGGTTTTTGGTTTGTTACTCTGGATTCCTGCACCATAATTATCTATCCATTCATGAAGGGAGGGTCGTCCCCTTTTTTTATAGATAGTGTATGGAATCTATAGTCCATGGTTAGTGTGTAAAAGTGCTCGAATTATGCTCTCCCTCCCAAATGAAGTAATATACTTGAGACTACACTTAAGATTACATATTGATACTTGAGTTGTGGAGACTCTGATCAGAGGAACTTTGTTCATGCTTTATCATTTGAGATATTTTTTTGGTATTATTGAAAAATAATCATTTAGACATCATACTTGTATCGTAGAGGTTGTAATATTGTATAAGTTGTGGATAAATTTATATTATTATATTTATGATGTGATGTAGTATTTATGGTTATTCAATATTTTTCATGATTACTATGTTTGTTCATTGTGATCTTTAAATAAGTGGATTAACTACAACCTTTTGGTTAACTAAATTAATACATTTAGTTAAAGAAGATCACTATCTAGGTTTCTTGTAGTGAAATCTATATGTTGAATATGTGTATTTCATTTTCTTTAAATACACATATTAATGCATAAGGATCAAGGTACTATGTTAAAGGAAATAAATGTGTATTATGGTGTGTATATCACACCTTTATTTGAATTGGGCCCTATTTGAGTTTGTTGTATGTGTATGACCTATAACCCAGAGAATTTTTCAGTTGTAGTTTTATGTAATCTATGAATGAATACTTGAAATTTATTGAAATAAAAGAGAGTAAGGAGTACACTTGTGTGTTGATGTAATTATTTTAACCTTTTAGGACTTAGATGAATGTAAATATTATTTTGTCAAAAAATTAAGTATAGTAAATTAGGGAAGAAATATGCAATAAATATAACCAGTTATTTGTTACAGAATTGACTAAATTTGATATTTCTAAAAATAGCAATAAATAATGTAAATAAGAACTTAGCTAAAAAATGACTGACATTGATGATATAAAAGTTGAAAAATAAGGTAGAGGTTAGTATGAGTGTCAAAAAAAGGATCCAAGTGTCAAAACATCTTTCAAATAGTATCACCCTAATTGGATAGTATCCCCATGTGGCACTAGTGTCCTTATTTGGTAGTAGTGTCCTTTATGTATGATTATTCTAAACTTATGGGTGCACTTGTGGTATTTTTCAATCATGTTCCTACTTTCAAAAGTTATAAAACCCTATAGATAACCTATTTTGACTAATTTTATGAGCAACCCCTAATCTTCCGTGTGGTTATAGAATCTAGTTGATACAAGCATTAAAGTGTGTGTGTTAGTGGGGTAGGTTGAACATCTTCAACATCCTATTTTGATGAGAGTTACCTACATACCAATACTCTAAAGAGGGATCAAATGTGATGTATTTCTTCCCACATAAGTGTTGTTACAAGTACAAGTGTAACTATTATGATTATATATTTGATTACTTTGAATGTGCTTGAGACTAGATATATGAGTAATCTGAGCTTAAGAATGTTGTAGATGGTAGTATGCATAAGTAGGACATAATAAGGATTTATAGCCTTAATTATGTATAACTTTTTCTAAGTTTGTATGTGTAATTTTTATCTCCTTTTCATCTAGTGGTCAGAGGGATAAAATTCATGTATATATATTATTCTAGTGCTTGTGTAGGTGCCAAAAGAGGTATAGGCCGACCCTAAGAGGTCTAAGATTTGAAAATATATTATTTTATGGAAAATTGATGGAAAGAACAATAACACCAAACTTGGGACATTAGAACCATGTGGAACTATTGTCCCTATTATGATGATAGTGTCCAGATGGAAGAACCTAATGCACAAAGGCATAGGATGCAATAATGAGGGCTTGGGACTACTTTAGGGATGACTAGGGATGCTTATGGCCTACATGAAAAATGGATACATGTGAAAATATGCCATAGAATAGGTATATGTCTAATCTAAGGATAGGTGGTCTCAAATATCACTCTTATCACTCAAGTTTCATTTTTATGTGATTATATTCCCCCCATTTATTCTATAAATGTAGCAAAGTAAAATTATTAGGATAAAGGAAAAATAATCATCCCTGAACTTACCTAAGAGGCTCAAATCTGAGTATGTGAAGCATGTTACATTGTGTGTCCTACAAATGAAACATGCATAGACTATTGCTTACTTGAGAGATATCAAAAGCA
>JARHVA010000159.1:3895000-3987500 GCA_037957365.1 Torreya grandis | reverse complement strand
GTAGTATGTAGAAGTATGATATAATAGGGAATGATAACCTTAGTTGTATATAACATGTTATAAGTTTGCATGTGTAATTTGTATCTCTTTTCCATCTAGTGGTTAGAGGGATAAAATTCATGTACATATACTATTTTGGTGTTTGTGCAGGTTTTAAAATAGGCCTAGGCCAACCATATGAGGTCTAATATTTGAAAATATATCAATTTTTGGAAAAAGGAGGGAGAGAATAATAGCACCATAATTGGGACATTGGCACCATGTGGCACTACTATCCCTATTATGACACTAGTGTCCAGGTAAAATAACCTAAGGCACAAAGGGCCAAGAAGTAGGAATGAGGGTTTAAGACTACTTTAAGGATGACTAGGGATGTTTTTGGTCCACATGAAGGCTAGATAAGTGTGAAAATAGGCCCTAAAATTGGTCTAGGGATAAATTAAGGATAGATAGTACCAAGCATCACTCTAGTGTCATTTTTAGGTGATTACATTAACCATGTTACCTCATGATATTTTACCTTGGTAATTATGCTTCCTAGATGAAACATTTAATGTATGTTCACAACTTAACCTAGAGATAATACGAGTAAAATTAGAGGGTGATCATGCCCCCAATCTAGTATGAGGGTGATTCTTTCTATGTCCATTGAGAGTAATAAACCTCAATCACACAACTCAAGTGTAAACATAATCTATTCAATCTAACCCAAGTCAAATGGTGTAACCATATCAACCCACTATAAATATAAATTGTTCCAAGTCCATTTGAGAGCATTTAATATCAATCACACTAATCAAAGGAGATAATTGTTACAACAAATAAAAATTCAAATAATACATCTTAGTAAATTAAGTGCATGAATTATATATTTATAATTTGGTGTATTTGCATGGCATATGTACCTCATATGTGTCTCAATTTGAATTATATATCAAAATTTAACCTATGTTTTATAAACTATGTATAATATGTGTCATAAACCTTACAAAATATGTCCCAAACCTATGCCAAATGTATAATATTTTTTTTTCAAGTGTGTATCTGAATCATATAAACTATATCAAATCTTACCAAATCTATAAATTGTATCTATGAGGATTCATGTCTCTATAATATTACCCCACTAATATACCCCACATTTGAGGTGAGGGGAATGAAATTTGATAGTCCCCTTATCTAAAAAGGATAAGATAAACATGTTATATATGTATGAATCATGTGGAAAAGAAACATATAGTGGTATCATGTTGAATTATATGTATCAATGAAGCTCACAATATCTAAACATAACAAGCTATAAAATTCATGATATGGACCATGGAAACATTTATAAGTAACGAGATCATAAAATAATCAATAAAACACACAAGAGTAATCAATTACACATAAATAGTGGTCTAATGAGATTGAAAACAAGGGGTATGTTCAAATGCCACATACTCAAGGGGAAGACTCATTTAAATTTCCACACACCAAAGAAAAAAATAATTAGGTCATTATGGCCAACAATCAATAAACATGCTTAAATTTTACATAATCAAAACATTGAAAAAAACAAGGACTACACTCAAGTAAGTAATGCGATAATATCAAAAAGTGAAATATAGGCAACTAGCATAAGCATATCATACTAGTTCTTGCTTACATGTGTTAGAAAATGTCATATAACATAGCATATATAACACACTATATGAGATGTAAGAATGAGTATACACATGTGTAAGTTTTAGTATATAATCTCAACATGATAATGTAAAATGATCATAAAATAATATAAATTGTATCAATCATTATCAATAGAATAAAGATGCACCCAATGTAGTTTGTCACATGGGAAGAGGAAAGCTCCAATATTTGCATGTGCATGTATCATGAATATAATATTTGCCTATATTATACATAAGTATCCATAAATCATATGTTTGTAAATAAAAAAATATATGTTATCTAATAACATGAAGTAAACAACATATTCAAAAGATAGTAGATATGTTAAATTATAATTTTTTTGTATTTATGCTTTATTTGAATGTTTTTGTATTTTATTGATTAGTTTAATTTTTTGAATTTTTTTTTTATTTTTAAATTTGAATATGATGATAAAATTTTCAATTTGAATATGATGATAAAATATAATATGGACATGGGAAAATTTCAACTAGAAGCTAAAGATGTCATCAAAAGGATGTCATTGTGTAGGCCCTATATCATGTGTGTCATAACCCTTAATTATATTACCATATTCATTCTCCATATTAGCTATGTAATTCCAATCATATTCTACATAACCAGAGTTAGAATATGAAAGAACTAACTTGTTAGGTTATAATTGAACTTTGATACACCATTTTGAGCATCTGTGTATGAAAAACTAGTTGTACCATAGATTGTAGTTTCCTTATTGGAAGTTTATATTTCTTGAGTATGTTCATCATTATCACAATGTTGCATCTCATTATGGACTAGATAAAATTCATATATCTTTTCTTGAACACTAGGAAAGATGTATTTGTGTTCTGACTTCTTTTTCTTTTTGTAACATTGCTTTCTCTATATTTGCCTTTTGAATCTTTTCTTGCTTTAATTATTCTTTTCAAACTTTTATTAATCTAAGTTTTGTATTTTCAACTATTTTTACTCTAAGTATCCTTTAGTTCCCATACTTGATATTTTTTCACTTTTGATTTAGTAAATTCACTCATAATGTGAGTGGGTTGACTGATTGATGTACTAATGATATAATAACCACTATTAATTATATTTTGTATTTTATTATTCAAGGTAGAACAACAATTTGTATGATGTCCATGCATTCTATGATATGAACAATAGTTTTTGGATCTTCTAAGAGGATGTAGAAGAGGTAATTTGATCACTATTTTTGAATCATTTATCTTATAATTTCACTTTATATTTTATTATCCTTTTTCAATTTTCAAAGCACTAGTTATAGACATTTTGTTATGACTTATTATTAGGCATATCATTGCTAGATGAAGATGCAAACACAAGATTACCACTAGTTGTAGAAACTAAATTTGATTATATATCACCTTAGTCTTGTATACTTAGCAAGTAATTACCATGGTTTTACCCTTCAATTATAAGACCTTCTTATTGCTGAAAGGTTCACATACATTATCTCTTATGCCTAATGTTTATTTGTTAGTTTGATCATATGTTATTCTAATGACTAGGCCTTCTATGTTTCTCAAAATACTAGCAACCTGCTTATGATGTGGACAATAAGGTTAAAAATTTGGTAAGAGACAAAGGTTTGTATGAGTAGTTGGATTCAAATTTTCAACATGATAATAATGTTGTCTTAGTGATTCAAGATGAACACCATCTAGTTATTCCTTCATTTCCCATTAGTTGGACCCAAGATATTGTTAACTTCCTTGAGACCGATGAGTTCCCTCAAAGATTAAATAAGTTCAAAATAAGGTATTTTAGATTGCATTCAATCCCTTATGTTCTAATTGATGGCCCACTATTTAAAAGGGACATCAATAGAGTATTCTTGAGTTGCATAAAATTAGACCAAGTGAGCAGGATTCTCCAGGAATTATATGATGGGCCATCAGGGGGCCATTATTCAGCAAAGACTATTACTATAAAAATCATGCAAGCTGAATATTATTGGTTGAATCTTTTCAAAGATATGCACTCATGGGTGTGAAATTGTAAGAAATGTGCCTTGTTTATAGGCAAGCATAGGTAAATGGCCTGACCATTGCACCCAGTGCAAGATGATTAGCCCTTTGTGTAGTGGGGTTTAAACTTAATTAGGATGATAAATCCACCATCAAACATAGAACATAAATGGATTCTCATGGCCATAGATTATTTGACAAGGTGGATAGAGGTTGTAGCACTTAAAGAGGCCAATGGAGCATCAATTCTATATTTATATGAGAACATTATAAAAATATTTAGTGTTCCATCCACCATCATCTCTGATAATATGTTGGCATCCCTTAGAACCAAGATTAGTGAGTGGTTGTTCTAGCACAACATCCATCTAAGCACCCCCTCCAACTATTACCCACAAGATAATGGTCTGGGCATGTCAACAAACAAAAAAAATTATTTACATTATCTAAAGTACCCTGGGGCATAGTCAATGAGTTTGGCACACAAAACTCAAAACCACCCTTTGGTTCAATCAAATCATGCCCAAGAGATCATTATGGAGTTCAAGCTTCTTACTAATCTATGGTAGAAAATCTAGGTTACCTACATCCTTCAAGTTGCCTTCACTGGAACTCACCCATTAGTTGGAAATATTTGAGAATGAGCCCTTCATAGTGAGATTAATCGAGCTAATATAACTCTAAAAAACTAGAGTACAAGATGTACACACAATAGAGTTTCAATAATCTCATACTAAGAGGACATTATATAATAAGGCCATTTACATAAGTTTTCATGAAGAGGATTTAGTGCTCAAGTAGGATGCAGATAGACTAAAGGCTAAAAAACATACAAATTTTGATGCCTTATGGAGTGGCTCTTATGTCATAACCATTTGCACACCATCCAATACCTTTCAAATCTCCAAGTTGAGGGGGTAAGAGCTTCTGATAATAGTTAATATGATTCACTTAAAACATTATTCTTGAGGTTTTTCATAATCCTTACACATAGTAGTTTAGTTGCATTATTTCCTCCAAGTGTTGTTTCACATTAGTTAATTATTATTATTTATTCTAAGTGCTTTGGCATAGTTTTTGTTTCTAATCTTTGATTTTTTTTCATTTGGAGGTAAATCTTAGTTCTTTTTAGTCGTTTAAAAATTTAGACTGAGTAAGTTATAGTAGGGTTGTGTTTCCATAATGAATATTTCTAAATATTCTATGACTCCATACCCAATGGATTGTTTCAAAGGCTAATAGGTTCTTACTTAACATGCAAGTAACCCATAACGGTTTCCAATAATTTTAATCATTTTGGTCACCATTAGAGGAATAACTTTAAGTTTTAAGTACAAGGTTTCATGGTAGGCATGAGGGATTTTTAAAGTTATATTTTAAGTTTGGTAGTAAGGATACAAAAAGGGACTTAGCATAATTTTTATGTTGGCCTTCATATTTTAAGTCTTCTAAGGAAATGTTTGGAAGTGTTGTAGAGACAAGTCAAAACTTTTGTTTTGTATAAAGATGTTGAAGACCAAAACATCCAAAACTTTTGTTGCAAATAAAAGTTTTGAAGATAAGGCACTAACAAAGATGCCAAAAGTTAAAGTCTAAGTAGAAGCTAAAAATAAAAAAAGCATCTTAATACTTGGTCAATTCTTCAAAAATTAACCTAGGAAAAAATCCACATTAGAAGAGATTTGAAGTTTTAGGTTAGCAGAATGCTTCCACATGTCACAAACCTAGTGACCTGGAGCCCCAAAACCATTCATGCTAAGTAACAAGACCCCAAGGTAAGAAAGTGACTAGGATGATTCCATGTGGTGAAATATCGATGAATCAATGTGTTAGATCCATATTTTCAATTATAGCTCTTTAAGCTTTGAGTAAATGAGAAGTTTCCATGTAGTGACTTTTTAGGAGCCCATAATTCTGAAGGTGAGGCCAAAAACTCAAATTCCATAGTTTTAGTAGTAGATTTTCAAGTTTAAAGGAGCCTTTCAAACACTTATTAATTTGTTTTCTTTTATAAAATGTATGTATTTTTTTAACTTCCCCTAAAATCACATGTTAGCATTTTACAGCCCCATGTCTATTCAAAAACCTTTTTGGGACTTGGTATTTTTCTTGAAAAGTTACCTAGTGAATTCCACATCAACAAGCTCTCAGGTAAGCAAGTAAGTGGGATGATGCCACATGGAAAAATCTTGAATACCTATCATCTTAGATATGTTCATATAGTTTCAAATCCCCCAGTTAATTTAGTGAGTGGTATGATTCCATGTGAAAAAATCTCATTTCTTTGTAGCCCTAGTGTCATTCCTGCAAGCCCAACAATGTGTCAGAGGCCCAGGCAAGTGGGTGAGTGAGATGATGCCATGTGTGAAAATCCCATCTCTCCTTTAAAAAAATATATCAAAAATACACTTAGGGCTTAGACCAATCAATAAGCATCAAGAAGAAGAGACATGGTACTGGTGAAGTCAAAAAACCAAGTGCCTACAAAGACTAACTAGCTACCACATGGTAAATAATCCCCATGATAGTAGATCCAATACTGATTCAACAAAGTATGAAAGGTTTATGAGAGGATGACATTTAGTATTGATGATGTCAACAATATATTGGCTTAAATTTGAAGGGCCATCTAGCTATTGAAACTATCAAAAGCCAAAATGGACTATGTAACCAAATTGATTCCCAAAATAAATATGGATCTACATATGAATCATGGCACAACTAGAATATAATTGGTAAAGTGATGAGAGGATGATGGAATCTACTTGAATTCATCATGGGAATAGATTCATCCATAAATAAAAAAGAAAGAGGTTACAATCTGAGGTGATATGGAAAGCAATTATGCAAGGTGGCCATGGAAATCCTGAGAAGATATTCTCACTTCCTCCCCCCTTCCTAACTCATGATTTTAATTATAACCACCTCATTAGTGAGAAGGATTGATTCAGACTCTAAGCTCTAGATATTTTTCCTATTTAAGTAGGTAGAAGGACCATTTAAAATAGACTCTCTTTTAGCATAGAAATGTTGTAGAATTTTCTCTATCTAGGATCCCTATTTCAAGTATGACTAAGCTCTAATTTTATATAATGTTGGCTTCTCAAGCCTTTTGATTAATACAAGACTAAAATTTGCCTTCTTTATGTTGATATGCTCATGTGATATTGATGCTTAGTCAATATACATTTGTGATAAAATTTGTTTTTCATCTTGTATATCCATTATATTTACCTTGTTATCATTAGGTTGAGTTTTATACAAGTTGTATGTTGTGTTGACATTATCTAGGATAGTGATTTGTTGTGAAGACCAATTGATTGTGTCTAATTTAAGACTTTTCAGTTACCCCTTCAATACTTTGTGCATAGAATCACAACCTTCATATGAAATATTGATTTATGAATAATGAATTTTAACAAGATTGTAAGAAATTTTCAATTAATTTTGATCCATTTAGTGTTATTAAGAAGTTGGTATAGGGAGCATAAATAATTAGTACATCACCTTTATTAAGTGTTAGATTCAATTATATTTGTTTCCTCCCTTTTCTTGAGAGTGTAATAGTTTAGTGTTAGTCTATGTGATCCATCAAAGGAATCTCACATTCTCTGGAGATTCACTCCAACCATAGGTGACCCAAAGCCTTGGAGTATTCCCATTTTATTGTCTAAATGATGAAGGCCTGAACAACCTCCTCAAGGGTGAAATTTAGATCAATAACAATATTTAGATGAAAAACATGTTAAACAAAATATTCATAAAATGCATCCCAAATTGACTTTATTGGTAAAAGAGTAGATTCATAATATATTGGACATAAGATTTATAAGAGCCATTGCACATTCTAATTTGGTGTCTAACATTGTACTTGTAACTAAGCATAATGAAAAAATAATATGTTTTACTAATTATTTTTATTTAAATAAGGCTTGGTAAAAATATGATTTTTCATTACCTAACATTGACATGATTTTAGATTCTACAGTGGGGTATGAGACATTTTCATTTATGGATGGTTTTTCTAGATATAACCAAATAAAAATCAACCTAGCATATCATGAAAAGATAGCATTTACTACTTCATGGGGCACATTTTATTATATTATTATTCCTTTTGGACTCATAAATGTTGAAGCAACATGTCAAAGGGAAATGCCACCTATTTTACATGATTTTATCCATAAAGCTATCAAGGATTACATTGATGATTGATTTAAAAATCAAAATGTTGTCGAAAACATGCCACTGATCTACAAAAAAATATTTGAGCACTTGTGAAAGTTCAATATGTGGTTAAACCCAAATAAGTGTGTTTTTAGAGTATCTTTTGGAAATCTTCTCAACTACATTATTTTTTAGTAGGGAATAAAGGTTGATCCAAAAAAGGTAAAATTCATTGTTTATATGCAATCAATAACCAATTTAAGGTAATTGTGATGTGATTTAATAATTTTGCGAATATTGGTATACTATTCCTAATTTAGTTAAAGGTCTAGAATAGAAAATTAGTAAATAAATATTAAATAATTAACCTACTAATTTTTATAATTTGACTATAATTTGAACCTTTCTAAAAATGATAATAAGGAAAAGAAAATAAGACTTAGATGGAAACCGATTGAGACAATTATTTCAGGGTCTAGAATTCACTATGCAAGATTGGGACACTATCATAAATCAAGATCTATCCTTCATTTTATGATTGGATAAGAGCACCAAAATAGGACACCCTAACGTCTAGCACTATGTCCTCTTTTTTTGTTATTTTCTAGGAGACCTAAGCTTTTTGGGTTTTATTTATTGTGTCTATATGAGCTTGCCTTGACTATTGGATGTCCATACAACTCCCTATATAGCCGAATTAGTCTTCAAACCCTAGAATCCATCGTGATTTGACAAAATTTGGGAAAGAGGGGGGATAGTGTGTGTAATAAGAACTTAATGTGTATCCACACCCCTTGTGTGGACATGTTGCCTACATGTCAATACTCTGAAGAGGGATCAATCCTTATCTAGTTCTCCCACTTACATGTGCTTTTTGCAATAGTGTGTGTGTAGATTTAAAATACTAAAATAGATGTATTTAACATGGTTAGGGACTGGTGTAATGATTTGAATAATATTTTAGTAGTATTGGTTAGTTTTATATAGAGAATAGGGAAGATTGCCTGAGTAGTCTTGCTTGTATTCTTGTTTACTTTATGAAATTTTCCAACCCCTTTTAAATGAACTTTGAATGGAATTTTATAAAGATTTGTTGGTCATGGATCAAATTTATTCACATTAAGCTGATAAGAAGGAGGATAGGAACTAAAAAAACTAATCATAAGAAGTAAAAATGCACTTAGACAGGAGTACCAAAAATAGACACCCTAGTGTCACGCATTAAATTCCAAGTTGGGTGTTATTATTCTAAGGGTACGGGACATGGGGAGATGGATTTTTCATGGAAAAATGATCTTAGGTCAACTATAATCAGGTTTGGAAGGTTATATATGACTGGGAATCAGTGAAAATATGCCTATGAAGGTCATGAGAGCAAGTAAGATGGATGTATGGGTTGGGTGTCACAAGTCGTTACCAATTTTCACATTTTATATGACTAAATTTTCCCCTCCCTTTATTTTAGTGATGTAACAAAGAAAAATATTAGGATAAAAGAAAAATAGAAAGTGTATTAGAACTTATTTACAAGGGTAAAACTCATGAAGCTATATAATGTTGGGTGTGCATAGAGAGAGCACATTGTGAAGTGTAAATCTATAAGAGAAAAATAAAGAGTAGATCATTTCTTACTAGATATGTTATATCTAAAATAAGAACATATAAATCTAGGTAAGAGAGAGGAAGCTAAAGGAATGAATACACCTCACAAGGTACATGAACCAATATAAGACCTATTATGATGCTAAGTGATGTTGGATGATGCTAAGTAATGTTGGGTATGGGATATACCAAGAGTAATATCATGAATGGAGTTGAGTGTTCAATTACTTAAGAGTGGCTCAAGAATGCAAAGATTTTCCCTTTAGCTCCATCATTTCCCACTAAGTGAAGCTAGGTGATCATACATGTGATAATCTATGTTTGGACTAGGTGTCCATTCCCTCTAACTAGGTGTCTTAAGAATACAAAGGCTAGCTAGTCCTTTGGCTCCATCATTGCTCTATGAATTGAAGCAATGAATTGATATCAGTATGAAATGTGTGTCATATGAGATAGCTCTTGAAGCCCATGAATGTTCTATAATATAATAATGTGGCATGTATAGTTTAATATATGTTGGGAAATAGGCCACTCTTGGACACTCCAAAATGTGGAGATTATGCTTATATGAAATCCACTTTGAAATGTGGAGGTTAGGCTTGTATGAAAGCCACTCCAAAATGATGCCAAACGCTTGAAAATAGAATAAGGCATGCAACTCCTTAGAATTCTTGGGTAATATGCTAAAATTAAAAAGAAAAGAAGATAAATGTGACATGCACATTTCCCCCAATCACTGATGTTTGAAACATGGATTCTAATCTAGAAGTTACACTAATTGCCCTATCTAAAATTGGAAGTGAGAACCATCATGTCATGCATGATGCCCCCTATATTTGAATTCTCTGAGCAAAAGTGTACTAAAAACTACTGATTTTGAATTGGTCTAACTATATAAAACTATAGTTGAACCTAATTTTATACCTACTTCTATAAAGTTTGGTTTTTCTATTATTTGGACAGGAACATCAAAAATGGACACTAAAGGGCTTGACACTATAGTCCAATCTTGGTGCTATTATCTTAAGTTAATTGTGATGACTATTTTATAATCTTCAATGTTTGTCTGGTCTATTCTACCTAGTTTGAAGTCTGGTTGTTGTTCTAGGTATTTGGAATGTTGATTTTTAAACCAATAGGAGCTTTGATCTCTATGACAAAACTCTTGTTTGTGTCGCCCTCTTTTGAGGGTAGGAATGAAGACCCTAAAATTATTTACCTCCAAATAAAGAGCCCTAAAAGTGTGTTAGGTTATAAAGATACATGATATCATAATGATAATTGATAAGATATCTCAAGATATAACATGGTTTGTAATGAGAGATTATTAGTTCAATAGGGGTAATTCTAGATAGATATAACAATATAATAACATGTACAATGTATTGAATTAAAATTGGAAGTTTGGTTAGTTTTTAGATGTCATGGAGGGATGGAGCATGATGTCCATCATGGCATCCAAGAAAGAAAGATAATGCATGATGTGGATCATGGCATTACAAACAATTGAGAAATAATCAAGTAAACAAGCATGCAAGGCAAAAATCAAGAAGCATAAAAGAATGGCCAATGAGCCAAGAAAATAAGGTACATGGGTACATGTCACTCAAACTAGAAAGCAAACATACAAGGCATGTTCAAATGCCACATACACATCTAATTGAAACAAGCAAGGTTGATGTGAAAATGATAATCACATAGAAGAGTACAAGCAAAGTACATTGGCAAATGTCTTAAGGCACACACAAGAATAGAAGCAAATGGCATTGGCAAATGTCCTAAGGCACATACAAGATACATATAGGAATTAATAAATACAATCACATCTAGCTATGCAAAGCAATAAAGGAAAGCATGTAAATACTAGAAATACAATCACATCTAACTAATCAAAGCAAGGAGTGAAAGTATGCAAGACATGGAGTAGAAGACTAGGTACATACTAGTGAAGTATCAATAGAGTAATATGTGTAAGTGAGTAAATAATGTACATCATCATGATAACTAGAGTGTGTAGTGTAGGAATGACATAACTTAGATGGTGTACTTATGTGGAAAATTCCCCTAGTAGTTATGTATATCAATGTGTGTATCGAATATATGAAGTAGGATGCCCCCCCAATGGATAGAGTGAAGCAATCAAGGATCTGGATATTACTACACACACTCAAAGAAGATCAAGTGAAGCATGGTAATGTAGATAAATCGATAACAATAGAATAGAATAGAAAATGTAAGTCTAGCATGGTAGTATAAATGTAAAGGATGGATAATGCATACAATTAAAATGTTTTTATGTTTTTGAATTATTTAAATGTTTTTGTATTTTTAAATGTTATATTATTTTTGGTATTTTGACATATTTGAATGTTTTTGGAGTTTTTGATATAAGTTATGTACAATCAAACATAAGAAGACTATGTACAATTATTGCAGAGAATAAATGATACTAATTGATGAGTTTCATATGAGACTCCCTATCATGGTGTCCTATATCAAGGAGAAACATCGTGCATGATTATGAAGCATGATGGAAGGATTAAGACTATAGATCTAAAAACTATGTATGTTGTATGTGTACTAAAATATCTAAAGTAAAAACCAACTATGGGGTCCTCCTATAACTCTAAAAAGTGGATTAACTATAGGGCTCTTAGTGACCCATCTGGTAGTAGAATAAACTCTCTAAACATGTGTTCTATGTGTAGAGGCGTGAGACCTCAATGATACTACCCTATGTGTGAACATTGTAGCTAGATGATTACTAAATCTTGAAACTATGGTTTCTCTAAAAGAGACCTCTATGGAAGTGTATAAACTCTCAATGCTGGTGATGGAGGCCTCCACTATGTCTAAATCTGAACTAGAGGTAGAAATAAAACTAGTGGAGAAATTAAAATTGATGGATGAACTAAAATTGGTGACTATAAACTAGAAGATGGCTCTGAAGTGGGGAGTGGTAACTCATATGGCACTCTACCAATTTTAAAAACTTGATTAACACAAATGAATTTCATGAATCTATAAACTATATAAGGTATTTCTTAAAGTTTTTAAATCTATGGTAGATCAAGTAACATATCAAAAACTCCTACACTAGGAACAATAGTAAATGGTGTGGCCACATGTGTTCGACCAACCTGTAGAGGAAGTAAAATATTACACAATGAACTCTATTGATAACTATGTCTATCAGTGTAACATCTTACTCTGAATATCCTAAATGCTATAATAATGTCATAGTGGACATGTTCACACTGGATCCATTATCTATGAGAACACTATGAATAAGATGATTATGAATGTAAGTTATGATAAAGAGTGTATGATAGTCTGAATCATCATCGACTATCTCCTACTCTGATAAAGAGATGGAAGATCTAGCTAGAACTCTAGAATTGTATACACCAAATATGTTATTCAAAGGATGTAACTCAATTGAATGTGCTTTTTATGTATCTGGTGGGGGATGTGCATGATATGCATGGTGAACCCCTAATGTGTCTCCTATCTCTTGTTTAGAATGCTACAAAAAAGGATATATGAAAATTTTCAAATATTTATCTTGTGTTTGCTTTGCCTGAGGGGGCTCAATTGAAGTGTCAAGATCAATATGATTGCCATCTATCAAATCCTGTATCTTTTGTCTCAAACCAATGCATCTATTTGTTGTATGGTCTGATGCACTATGAAACTCATAAAATACATGTTGATCATATCCCCATGGAAGAGGCTTTGTTGGGTCAACTTCTCAAATAGGAGGGAGAGATATAATATTACATTCCAAAAACTAGTGTAAAACTCTGACTGGAGAAACTAGTAGATTGGTAAAGGTTCACCAAGGACGTGTTGATAGAACCACTCATTGAGGGGGCTCTAAAGCTACATTGACTATAGGTTGATTTTAAATCTTTCTATCATTGACCTTGACTTTGTATGGGACTTTGATGTTACTCTTATTTAGTGTTTTTGATATATTTGTGTACTTGAGTTTTCTCATTGAAATTAGCTTGACTTCCCTTTTTTTTAGTGTATGACATAACTCAGTGAATGAAGAGAACCTTTGGAAAATTATTAACTCATGTAAAGATGGTAGAAGAATATATTTGAAGAGATCTTGTAACTTTTGATCGACCATGGGGCTAGTCATCTTAGTCAAGATAGTCTTATATTGAATAACATTATCTGTGAGATGCTCATTTGACATTTGTTTCTATTGTGCAACTTGGACATATGAAACCTTATCATCAATGTTTAAACTAAAATGATCTAGGAACATGTTAGATAAAGGATTGAATACATTAAATGACTAGTTCAATAGACTATAGAACCATTATAAGTCATAATCCCTTAGACTCCATGGAAATAACTTGGTAAGTAGCTAGTCATTTGGCACATAGTCTAAGCATGCTACATGAAAATCTCTCAAATGTGTTTCTAGATCACCCTTGCCATCATATAGAGTAAGTTTAGGTTAAACAAAACCTTATGGCAAGGGTGTAGAAACAATGTGACATGTCAATGGTGTATGTAGTATAGAAAAAGAATACAAGGCCTACATAGGTCTAGAGGCACCTTGCTCAAGATATAGCACCTTGGATTGAAGGTATCTTATCTCTTGCATAAGGGCTACCACATCAGAAGATAAATATGTACTAGCTATAGCCGGTGGTGGTATAAATTTAGGTTGGAATTCTATAGGGGGTTGTTGAGACATAGTTTCCCAAGTAATGTCATTTGCAATTGATTACTCTGAATGAATATAAGACTCAACTTGTTTATAATTTTTTATTTCAATGATAGATTCTAAAATAAGAGTATGATCTCGAGGCTGGTCCATGAGTCTTTCTCAAAAACTTTTTAGGATCAAATATTTATTAAGGACAACTTCATTATCAACAATTGGTGGAATTTGATCAAGAGTCTAATGTGGTAGATTATGAACATTGGTGTTTGTATCATCAATTTTATTCTCATATTACTCATCATCTAAATTATCATCATGGAAATTGGTGTAATCTAGATGTGTAGGATTTATAGAAAGAACCTAAGTTGGTTGTTTATCCATGGTATATGATCAAGTTAAAGGAATATAGGTGAATTCAAGAAGATTTCTACTAAGTATTTCACTTTATCTTGAAGGAAGAGATGTAAGGAGATTAGGTGGAATAAGGAAAACAACTTGATTAATGGAAGAAAATATTAAACAAATATAATCTAAACAAGGAACTAGAATATGCATAAAAAGGATACAAAGCTCACAAATGTATAAGGTGATACTTCAAGAAGAAAATAGGAGCTAGTACATATAACTAGGATTTTGAATGAAATTATTTTAAAATTACATTGAGATTTTGAAATTTAAAGTGAATTTTTGAGTTAAATATGCAAGTAAAAAAATCAAAAAATTATTAAAAAATTTGTACTTTAACAGGATCTAGTCTATGCCACTAGGGTTTTGAAAAATAATTTTTTCTTGAAAATTACTATTGAATTTTGAAATTTGAAGTGAATTTCTAATTTAAATATGCTAGTAAAAAATCAAAAAATTATTGGAAAAATACTAAGAAAATATCGAGACCTAGTATGGGTAACCAGTGTTTGACAGAAAATTATTTTAAAATAACTACAAAATTTTAAAATTTATTACTAATTTTTTATTTTATTATGTAGGTAAAGAATTTAAAAAAATAGAAAAAATCATTATGAAATTTACCCTAGGGTTTCTAGGGTTTTTATGCATTTTTGAAGTAAGTCGAGTTCACCAAATGATTTAATAATTTTAAGAATATTGGTGTATTATTCCTAATTTAGTGAAAAGTCTAGAATAGGAAATTAGTAAATAAATATGAAATAATTAAGCTATTGAATTTTATAATTGAACTATAATTTGAACCTTTTTAAAATAGTAATAAAGGAAAGAAAATAAGATTTAACTGGAAACTAAGATGGTTGTTTCAGGGTCTGGAATTCACTGTGCAAGACTAGGACACTGTCATAAATCAGGATCTATACTTCATTTTATGATGATAGGAGCACTAAAATAGGAAACTTTAGGGTCTGGTGATATAGTCCTCTTCTACCACTATTGTCTAGGAGACCTGATCTTTTGGCATTTTATTTTTTTGTGTCCATGTGAGCTTGCCTATGAAATTTAAATTATTGGATGTCCACATAATTCCTTGTAGAGCTGATTTAGTCTTCAATCCCTAGACTCCATCGTGCTTTGAAAAAAATTTGGAAAGAGGGGGCGAGGGGGGGAGGGGGGGGGGGGGGGGGGGGGGGGCGCGGTTGCTAGTGTGTTTAATATGTGCTGAACATGTATCCACATCCCTTGTATGGGCATATTACCTACATACCAATACTCCAAAGAGGATCAAGACATATGTAGTTCTCCCACTTGAATGTTTTTTGTGTAATATTATGTATGAAGATATAAATACAAAATGCTAAACTAAATGGGATTTAGGTGGCTACAGACTAGTGTAAGGATTTGAATAAGCTTTTAGTAGTATTGGTTGGTTGTGTGTAGAGAATAGGAAAGATTGCCTAAGTAGTCTTGCTTGTATTCTTGCTTGCTTTGTGATATTTTCGAACCCCTTATAAATGAACTTTGAATGGGCTTTTATAAGGATCTAATTATCATGGGTTGAATGTATTCATATTAGGCTGATAATAAGGAGGATAAGAACCTAAATAAACTGACCGTTGGAGGTAAAAATGCACTTGAACAAGACAGCAGAAATGGACACCTTAGATTCTAACATTATAGTCAAAGTTGGGCACTATTATACTAAGGGTATGAGACCTAGGGGGATAGATTTTTCATGGAAAAAGAAGCTTGGGTCAACTAGAATTAGGTTTGGAAGGCTACGGATGATTGGAAATTAGTTAAAAGATGCAAATGAGGGTCATGAGAGCAAGCAAGAAGGACCTATGGGTTGGGTGTCACAAGTTACACTCAATTTATCAATTTTCCAATTTTATACGATTACATTATGTTTATAAAGAAGGATTTAGTCTATTCAATATTTCATTACTCATTTTGATGATAGGGCAATTCAATTCACACACTTGTTAAAAAGGATACCAAATTTACATGGGATGATATTTGTCAACAATGCTTTGATAAAATCAAGTAATATTTAGCAAACCCACTAGTACTCATGCCTCCTATACAAGATAGACCATTACTCATTTATCTCTCCACCACTCATAAGACCCTTGGGGCCCTATTAATCCAATATGTTGATGATCATAAATAATGAGCAATTTATTGCATTGGTCAATAATCGGTTGGTTATGACTTTAAATATATAACAATGTAAAATTTACGTCTAGCCTTGATATTTACCACACAAAAATTATGGTATTATTTTCTCAATAATGAGGTATGTGTTATAATTAAATATGATCCATTATAGCAGGCCCCATCATAAAATGACTGATGTAACTTAAAAAATTTGATCTCAAGTTTCTATCTCCAAAGTAAATAAAAGGTCAAGTTGTGGCTCACCAATTAGTTGTAGCTCCATTACCTAAGCCTTTTCCAATTATTGAAGCATTTTGTGATGATTTTGAATCATATGATATATCTCCAAATCCCTAGATGTTGTTTTTTGATGGATCCATGCATAGGATATGCATGGGTATATGTATCATATTTTGCATCCAAGATGGTGAATACATGGCATTGTCTTATATATTGGCCTTCTCTTGTCCCAATAATATATTAGAATAAGTTAAAAAATCATATCAAGAACATTCAATTATTTGGTGACTCTCAGTTGATTGCTAATCAAGTTACCAATCACTACCAAATCAAATAATATCATCTACCACCATATAAATAAATGGTGGATAAAATAAACAAAATTTTGATATATTCTCTATTAATAATATTACATGTAAAGTTAACTATCATGAAAATGCAATGGATATGCAACATCCTTAAGGTCTTTTCATATTAGTGATGATCAAATATAATTTACCATAGGTCAGTTACAAAATCCTTCCATTTCTTTAGATAATATGGTTGCCTTAGTAGTTCTCGTTGTTAATTGTAGCTCTAAAACTATTATTCCAAGGCTATTATTGGCCTATTATAGAACAAGAAGGCATTTAACATGCCAAATTATGTTTTCAATGTTATAAATATAGTAATATAAATCATGCATCATCTCATGAGTTACATTTGATTATCTAATGATGGCCTTTCTCCTTATGGGTTAGAAAGATAAATAATATGTCTATAATAATGCATAAGTTCACAATCATAGCTACAAAATAATTTTAAAATGGGTGGAGGTAATTCCATTTGAGTTTACCATAGGGGATGAAATTTATATTTATTTATGACCATTATCATTTTTGGATTTGGCATACCTTTAGCTAACAAACATACCTTTTATACACCTTATTACCCATAGGGTAATGGATAGGTAGGGAAAAAAAATAAAACTATTGTCAAGACATAGGGAAAAATAGTTAAATGGTACAGTATAGATTGGCATCAACAAATGGTATATGATTTCTAGGCATGCCACACATTATTATCTAGTTTATGGTATAGATGTAGTTTTACCAATTGAGCTTGAAATAACTCATTTGTGTGTTTCTCTCAAATATATTATATATGATAATGAATATCATGAAAATATATTACATCAATTAGAAAAATTGAGTGAAAATGCACTCAAACTACTAAACACTTATGGGTTTATCATGATCGTGTTATGAGAGCATAGAAAAAAATGATTAGCCATGTAAATTCATTGTAGGTGACCTAGTGCTAAAATAAAATCAAAATAACACTAATTTAGAGAATAATGAAAAAGGAAATTTAAAACCCAATTGGTTTGGACCATATACAATTACAAAAAAATTATAAAAAGGCATGTACCACATAACTACACTTGATGGAAAACTTCTCAAAAACCCTAATAACATTATGCACTTACATAAAATATCATGCTCGATATATTCCTAATATTCCAAATATAACATAAAATTGTCAAAAAAATAAAAAATACAAAAATATCTTTAGAATCGACATGTTCTATTAACTCATTGGAATCTATGTTGTTAGTTCCATGTTGGTAGATATTATATCATATATTTTAATATACACGTGTTTCATGCATCTTTTGAGTGTGATATGGGCATACCTAGGCACATGATCTATGCACTTTAAGATTTTGGTCCTTCATTATAATCTTATAATTTGGAGATTGGGGTAGTCCACTTCTTTGATCATAATACACATAGGTTATATCATTTTATATTATCATTTTTGAGCTTATATGCTTACACATGCATTTATCTACACTTATATCTCTCATAGTGTAATTGATATGATATGTACTTAACATTATTTGCTAAACATATATTTAGGAACCAATATGATATGTTTATGTCAGTTGCTTTTATTCCATGCTTTCCATTTATGCACATCCTTGAGTGTCTTGTCTTGCATTGTATTGTTTTTTTGAGAATTTTAATATGTTCAACTAATTTTGTCCCCAATGCCTATGTTTGTCTACTATTTTGACATTTTAATATGTCATAATGTAGAAAATATTTTATGATTATATATCACCTTAGTCTTGTACACTTGAAAAACTCAAACCTTGGCTGTTCCTCACAATTATTTAACTTTCCTGATTTTACAAGTCTCTCATATACTCAATCTTTGTGCCCCTTGGCCTATATCTCTTAGTTCAACCAGTTTTATGTTGGTGACGTAGGTATTCTATCTTGTCTAAAATTTTTAAAATGTAATTATATTCCATTTCTAAAATTTCCAAACCTATACCTTTTTTTGTTACCTAAAAACTAGCATTCAAGGAAGACAATAGAATTGATGTTACTATCATGTCCTGATGTAAGTGTCCAGTTCCCTAAATTCATCTAATTTGCAAATTAAAAGTATCCTAATGGTTGACCTAAGTGTTTTAATTTTATTTATTACTCCAAAAGGATTGATATAAATACAAGATCAACCCTCATTCATTCTTCACCTAGAAAAGACCAAAGTGACCAAGGTAACTTATAAAAATAACTCTATCAAGCATTCAATTAAATAGAGCTTCCCTATTTCTCTACTAGTCATAGGTAAAATACATATAGACGTTTTAAGTACTAAATGAGTATCCCAAGAGCTTAATTTTCCAAGTTACAATACAGGTCATTTTTATGTTTGTGATGCACATACTATACAAAGCACAAACAAGAAAACACATAGGGGCGAACTACATGAGTGTGAGGCCCTATTATGGAGTATTGGAATGTAATTAATGCCCTCTAATAGTGGGTTATTTGGGGTTATCTTGACATCATGTGCCCACTAGCCCATTTTCTCCCAAGGTCACTATAAAGATGAGAAAGTTAGGGTTTTTCCATTACACAAGGAGAGAATATCCTTGACACAGATCTTAATGCATCAGAATGAAAGTGAAGCAAACCCAAAAAGCATCAAGGTGGTCATATATTTTTATAATAGGTATTCCACGTAATACACTAATGTTTAACCTAGACAATATCACCATCACAACCATCCGAGGATGATGTTACTATCTAGAGAGCCAAAAGTTCAAATCCAAAATTTGATGACTATTCTAAAATCTTCTTCTATCCTAGTGTCTACCTATTCCAGATCCATAACTGAATTAACATCAAAATAATTTAATTACATCACTTATTTTTTATTTATATATCTAGTATAGTTTTACTTTCCATATTTAGACTACATCAACATAATAAATTCACTGTGTACTTATGTTTGAGTTTAACATCTAATTGGCTAGTTATAAATCTAATTATCACCCTTGTGTCATTTAATTTATATATACCCCTTTAATATTAATATAAGGATAAATCCAAGTACTTAGATTCCATTTTAGGGTTAAATATTTGGTGAACCCACTTTTTGAACATCAAAACCTAAGTCACTTAGTGTTTTTAGATTTTTCTATTTTTGTTCCCTGATTGTCATAAAATGTGTTCAACATGGATGCCTCTTTACCCATTTTGGATTAAAATATGTAATAGTTGTTATGGTTTTATACATTTATTATTACTTGCCTTGTCAAATATTATAAGCAAATATGTGCCAATAAGGAGAGGGTTTTTGAATGAAACCAGCACTTAATCTATTTTCAAAATCTATTTTACAATTTTATAGAGCTAACATATAAACACCAATGTACATGCTCTTGAACTTTTTACTACCTATATCTTATTCAAAGAAAAAATACCATCCCACACCCATTATTCACTCATGGCTTATATTATATTTTGTTATCCATGTTGTTGCTACTCAAAGCGGTAAGGTTGATCAACCCATCCTACCATCTATTAATGTACAACATGTGCCTCTTAAGCCTATGTTGGTAATCAAATCCAAGGGATATGAGATCATTTACCAATTAATAATTACACATGTAAAAATTTCAATCCTTGAATTCCATAACAATTCTAATGTCTATACGGATATCTTATAAAATGCATTGCATGAGACACAAGTTTCAAGTGATATTGAACCTACTTATTTTATGGATATTTTGAAAGATCTAAAGAAAGATAATAGTGTTATCACCTTTGATCCAACATATTTACCATCCAATGATATTATTGACCAAAATTTTCCTTTGTTCATACAAGTAACAATACAAAATAAAGGTATTAAAAGAATGATCATTAATAATGGATTAGACCTAAACATTTTTAACAGGTAATTCCTAACCACCATGGATATCAACAAAATACTTATTCAAAATGTTTTTATGCACATAAAAGGGTTTGAAAATTCACATATCCCTCCATTTGGAAAAATTATACTGGATGTGACATTAGGACCAAAAATAATTTCAACTAATTTTTAGGTCATGTCTCAATCCTTACATTATAATTTAATTCTGTGTAGATCTTAGATAATTTTAATGAAAGATATACCATCTACACTTCACCTATGTGTAAAATTCATACATTAGGGAACCTTATTATCCATTCATGTTGATGATGTACCTTTCAAATTTTACAAAATGATATATTCCAAAATTGAAGGCATCCTGAAAGTGGTACCACGTAAACAATCCATTGCTCTTGAACATATACATGAATATTAAATAGGTGATTCAATTACAATGGATCCTTTATCTTTAAATATAAATAAAGTATTAAACTTTAATGTACACATAAATATACATAAGGAGAAAGAACAAATACATTTGAGCTTCCTTTATTAGTCAATATTAAGCAAAATGATGGCCATGTTTCAAATTGTTATGGTAGTTATGATGACACATCCTAAAATATTATAGATGAAAAAATGTGAAACTTAAAATTTGACCCATTTTTTCACTTTCACATAACTTATTTTAACCTACAAGTCATGGTACATATTAACTAAACCCACTTGCATAAAATATAGCTAAAAGCATTGAGTCAACATTATAATGGTCAAATGCAATTAAAGCATGTGAACAATTTGGAGTCTTGTCAAAAGGCTTTACCCTAGATACTACATATCACAATAGAACAAGATACCACCAATGCCATCTTATCTTTGTTACTTGAACATAAAATTATTTATTTACCTACTACTAGATGTAGATTAGGTAGTAGACTACTCCCCACAAAAGGAGTACCATATTTTAATTACCGTCAGATCATAGGCCATACTTTCAATCAATATGTAACATTGTAAAATCTAATCTAACAATACAAGAGTGAAGGATACATATGTAATGTGTACATAATATACAAAAGTAAAAGTACTCCTTATCTTTCAGAATAAAGGTATACTTCATTATGATAAAAGTATGAATATTTAACTATTACTGTTAATATTGATGGGGTATATTTCCACCATATCATATTTTATCTAAACAAGTGAGATACAACTTGTGGGACTAATTTTATTACAAATTGGAACATACGATATATTAACTAATATAGTCTCCCTTAGATCTTGAATATCATGGATACATTCACTTACCCATTTCCTATGGCCCACATATAAAAATATTCAACTATATGGATATCACCACACAAACCATATTTAAAACTAAAGTTTAGACAAACTTGGCTAGTTGAGTGGAAAGCTAAGCTAGATAATACAAACATGTGTGTAAACTTTCATCATGGGGGAATAGGTATTTGCATATATCATGATGGACACATATTTTCCTACACCATTGGATTTAGTTAAACCATTGCACATAATCATTGAAATATTGGCACTAAATTGATATAAATAAAGATTAAAAATCTTTGCAGGTTGCCCTATACCATTTTAGGATGAGGACTTACTTGATTAAACCTATTTCAAAAAATTCCACAAATACAAAAAAATCAAAAACATTCAAAACTCCAAAAACATTTTCAGCACCTACATGTTCTATTGGCTCCTTGGTATCTATGTGTTAGTTCCATGTTGACAGAATGGCATATTTAGTTACTCCTACATACACATATGTGTCACACTTCTAGTTGAGATTGATATAAGCATACACAAATACATTATACATTCTTATTTCATATGTTGACCTTTACCTCTACACATGTCATATGGATATTGGGGACATCTTCTTCTTTGATCTTGATACATGTAGGTTATATGATTTGATGATCACTCTACTTTACCATGTTTGAGCTTACATACGTACTTACACATGCCTATTATGATTATATCTTACACATGGTAGTTGATTTTTTATACACTTGACATACTTTTCCTAACACATTGGATCCATGAAATATTATGACATGTTTATGAAAGTTTTTTATTCTTTAATTTATGAACTTGCTTAAGTGTCTTATATTTTTATTGTAATCTTTGTTTAGGTATTTGAATATACTCCTTTTTTTGTGACCCCCATGCCTATGTATGCTTTCATTGACATTTACATGTGTCATTGTTGGTTGTATGGATATTTGAATATGTCTTCATTTCCTTTTGTGGACATTTGACTAATTCATCTTCCTTCTATTGAATATAATTTAAACATGCCACTTGTTTGCAGTCTCCTTAGATCATTACCTTTTAACTTAATTTTGTGTGATCTTATGTGTGCTCTTGTTTGCTTGTTGAGTTTGTGTTGTTACTATTTATATGTTGTCATGATATTTATCATGCACCTTAGGCCTACATGTGATCACATTGGTTATATGTTATTAAATTCTATATCTACCTCTACATGTTCCTTATATATGTTACATGGTTACATTCACAAATTATACAATTGTCTTATCCTTTTAAGATGAGTTAACTACTAGTTCCTATATTTACCTCATCTCAAATGGGGGATGGAATATTAGTGGAGACATGTCATATATACATGTTCGTCACACTTAGTATAGTTACCATATTTAATGGGGGCATACTTTGGAATAATGTTCTCTACACTCATTAAGTATATGGTACTTATATTAGTTTATAGATTCAGTGAGAGCATTCATATGGGCATATAGATTCTACATATTCATAGTTTATGGATTTATTGGGGGCATGATTTTCAAGCATGTTATCCACATTAATTAAATATATGGTATTTATATCAGTTCTTAGATTTAGTAGGGGTATGTTTTGGAAGCATGTTATCCATACTTATTCAGTATTTAGCATATTCAATTTATAGTGCGGGCATGTTTTGCAAACATGTCCTCCACATTAGCACTTATATAATTTTTTATATTTATACATATATAGTGGGGAATGATTTGGAATCATGTCATCCACACTTATACAATTATCCAAATTCAACAAAGCACACAGTTATATGTTTCAAATTCATAGTTATCACATAATTATATACATTGGTAAAATTATTATACATATTTTTGGCATGAGATATATCTAAGGTGCATATGTTATGAAACATATTAATAATATTTAAAAATAAAAATCATTTTTAGATTCCAAAAATATTTTATGGACTATTACCATGGATTTTTTCATAATGATACGTAGTAGACTTTTACAAACTTTATTGAGCCAATCTACTATATTAGTTGTTTCACATTTGGTATGGTTAAGGTGATTAAATCACTTAATATTTCTAAGTTTTCAAGTTGGACTTGATCATCCAACCTCACTAGGTTATAAGTATCATTGGGTTATATGGTTGAACTAATCTCAATTACCATGTGGAAACTAACTTTTTCTCAAAGGTTGGGGACATGTGCCTTCTAATCTCTCTCTCTCTCTCTCTCTCTCTCTCTCTCTCTCTCTCTCTCTCTCTCTCTCTCTCCTCTCTCATCTCTCTCTCTCTCTCTCTCTCTCTCTCTCTCTCTCTCTCTCTCTCTCTCTCTCTCTCTCTCCCTTGGATATATACACTTTAAAGTTTTATCTATTTTTGTTCTAATCTCATTTTTAGATCCTTACAATGATAAATCTTTTTCAAATCAACTTTCCAATAGATAAGGCAGTTAAATCAACACACAGGTGTACTCCTAAACCTTGCTCTTTCAATTTAAATACATTTCAATTGATTTTAATCCATATTATATCCACTAATTTTTTACTATAACATGTTCTTGGTTGCATTTTAGTCACTATCAAAACATCAAAGTTGGGCACATGCAAAGATAAAATGTGCATACACACCTAGGTATGCATTCTTTTCTTTTAAACAAGAAATTTCATTGCAAGATTAATGAGGCAAATGTAGATTATATTATATGATTATATAGCACCTCAATCTTGTACACTTAGAAATATCAGACCTTGGTTGTTTCTCTCAATTCTTTACCTTTATTACTTATATAAGTTTTGGATTTCTTTATGCCCCTTGATCTATATCTATTAGTATAACTAGTCTTATGTTGATGACCTAGGTATTCTATCTTTCAAGAATGATTAAAATGTACTTGTCTTCCATATCTAAAAGTTCTAAACATTTACCTATGTTTCTTCTCCTTAAACACTAACATCTAAGGTTGACAATAGTGTTAACACTACTATCATGTCTCAATGTGAGTGTCCAGTGCCCTATATCATCTAATTTACAAATGAAATGTATCCCAATGGTTAGCATAAGTTATTTAATTTTATTTATTACTATAAAAGGATTGGTATAAATACAAGATCAACCCTCATTCATTCCTCACCTAAAAAGAAACCAAAGAGACCAAGGTAACTTATCAAAATCACTCTATCAAGTATTCAATTGAATAAAGATTTCCTGTTTACATGCATGTCATAGTCACAACACATATACATGTCTAAAGTACTAAAAGAGAAACCCAAGAGTATAATTTGATAAGTTACAAGGTTGGTCACTGTTATACTTGCTTTGCATATATTATATGATTTGCACACAATCCAACACATAGAGGATAAATACATGAGTCTGAGGCCCTCTTATGGAGTATTAATTATGTAGGTAGTACCCTATGATATGTGGGTCTTTGGGGTTATATCGACATCATATGCCCACTAACCCATTTTTTCCTAGTGTCACTATGAGGATGGAAAGCTAGGGTTTTTATATTTCATAAGGAACGTATGTCCATGACTTAGATATTAATGCACTAGAGTGAAGGAGAAGCAAAACCTAAATCATATAAGTAGTTGTAACTTATTCCAAAAAGTATTCCATATAATACACTAACATCAAACCCAAATAGTAACATCGATGCAACCATCCTAGGATGATATTACTATCTACAAAGCCAAAAGTGTCAAATCCATAATTTAACAATTGTTCTAGAATATTCTTCTACCCTACCTTTTACTTGTTCTAAATTAGAACTACATAAGAATTATAATAAACTAAGTACATCCCTTATTTGTCATTTTTATATCTGGCATAGTTGTACTAACCATATTAGGATAATATCATCATAATAAATTCAGTGTGCTTATATCTGAGTCTACCATCTAACTAGCTTTTTATAGAGCCAATTATCACCCTTGTGCCATTTCATTTCTATATACCCATTTAATAATAATCTAAGGATAGATCCAAGTAATTAGATTCCATTTTAGGGTTAAACATAATTCATTGTATGTGGACATTTGAATATGATTTTCCATGCTTTATGGACATTTGACTAAGTCATATCCATTTGATTATGTAGAATTTGAATACACCCCTTGTTTGAGGTGTCCTTGGGCCATTTGATTTCATTTGATTTTGAGTTATCTTGTGTGTGTGTGCTTTATTACTTATTGAGCTTATATTGTTACTATCTATAAGTTGTCATGATTCACATCGTACATCTTAGGATTTGATGTGATCACATACTATGTACCTAATTACTATATCTACCTACTAGTTTCTACTACCCCTCACCTAAAAATAGGGGCATATCAGTAGCATCATGTTATAGAGGCATGGATTTCACACTCTCACATTTTCTTATTTTACTAGGGGCATGCCAAAAATTCATGACTTCTACCCTTATTTACTATTCAATATTTTCATATTACAGTGGGGGCATGTTATCGAAACATGTTTTCCAAACTTATATAATTTTTAAATTTTAGATTTTAGGGAAGGCATGTCATGATAACATGTTTTACACACTAAAACAATTTAAAAATTGGCAACAATTACATAATTATATGATTTAGATACACATTTATGATAAAATTTTAAACATTGGTAACATTTTTATACCCAAGTTTCAACTTAAGACATATATGAAGTGAATATGACATGAAATATAGCACTTTGAATTTCAAAATCAAATAATATTTCAGATTTCAAATACTTCTATAGACATTAGAATTTATTAGGATGGACTTTAGCATACACTAGGATGGACTTTTATGGACTATTATTGAGCCAATCTACTACAATAGTTGTTTCACTTTTGGCAAGGTTGAGTTGATTACAACACTCAATATTACCAATTTTATAGGATGGCATGATCAAATCATTCATCATCACCATATTTATATTTTTATTTAATTGGAATCACTCATGATCACTAGGTTATAAGTATGATTGGGTTGCACAATTGAGTTAATCTCAATTGCTAGGTGGCAACTCACCTTTCTCCATGTTTGGAGTAAAATTTTCATCCAGTATTTATATATATTTATACTTGACAGTTCTCAAATTTTCCTAAACTCATCTCTAGCACTTCATATTGAAGCATCTCTTAAAATTAAATTACCAAAAGTCAAGATGATTGCATCGATACATAGGTGTACTCCTAACCTTACTCTCTTTACTTTCAAGAATTTCAAATTCCTTCAATTTTAGATTATATGCACTGATTATATACTATAACATCATCTTGGATGTAGTTAAATCACCATAAAATAACTCAATTTAGACTCATGCAAAGATAAATTATATTATATACACCCAGGTACACAATTATTTTCCTTTAAACTAGTAATTCCATTACTATATTGAATGGAGGGAATGTAGACACTATATCTAAATTATATATCACCTCAATCTTATATATTTGGAAATTATTTCTCATAGTTGTACCCTTTAGTTATAAGAGCTTATTGGTACCAAAAATATCACATACATTATCTCGTATGCCAATTATTTATCTCATAGTCCAATCATATGTTATTCTAATGAATAGGCCTTCTATGTTGCTCAAAATGCTATAAACCTGCTTACTATCATCCTTTATAATTTTTAGACCTATACCTATTTTCCATCTTCCTAAACACTTGCATCCCATCTAAACTCCTATGTTGATGTTTGTGTCCTATGCCAAACTATGTGTCTAGTGCCTTAAAGTCGTAAAGTTTAGAAATGAAAAATATCTAAAAGGTCAGTCGAAGTGATTTAATGTGAGATATTTCCAAAATGATTGGTATATATAAAATATAAACCTTTATTAATTATTCACCTAGAACATACCTCACAACTCACAAGGCAACTTACCAAAATCACTCAATCAAGCATTCAATTGAACAAAGTTTCCATATTCTTTTCTATTTCAATGTCAATCATAGGGACAACCCATGTATAGGTCTAATGTACTAAATGAGAATTCAATGAACCAAAGTTTCCAAGTTACAAGATAGGTCACTCTATATTTTTACCTACCATAATCTGTATCTTTATGCACACACAAGCCAACATGTAAGGGAGAACTACATTAGTGTCAGGTCCTATTCAAAGTATTGGTTATGTAATCAACACCCTCTAATAGAGGGGTCCTTTAGGAAACTTGATATCATGTGCCCACTTACCTATCTTTTCCATAATCACTCCAAGGGTGAGGAATCTAGAGTTTGATCATTTTTTAAATAGTGATAGCTTGTGTGTGATATCTAAACACACCATAAAAAAAGGAGATAAAAAACCTAGATAGTTTTAAGTGGTCACTATCTCCAACTAATATTATATACTATACACCTATGTCTAGCTCACACACTAGTGTCGACACAACTTTTTAGATCTAACATAAGTGTTTGAGGTTATAGAGTGCAAATTTCCAAAATCTAACAATTGATCTAGAATATAAATCCATTCCACTTCCAAAATGTTTTAGTTCAAATCTATTAGTGCATAGTAAACCAGCTAAGTACTCTTACTTTTTAATTATTTCAATATACATCAATAGTTGTACTTTTTATTTTTTAACATATCTCAACATTTACATTTTTTGGGTCAATTGATTCATTTGGGTTATTATTTATTTACTTTGTAATAGATTTTTATTGGGTTGTTTAAACATCATTGGTTGGTTCTTTACCAACTCTTAAGCCTATAAAATATTATGAGCACCGTGTAAATAAATTATGTTTTATTTAATAAATTTAATGATTTTCCTCATATTCCTAGAGCCAACAATGTTATTAGAGTCTTAGAATTTGGAGAGGATGATCAAATATTTGAAGAGCCTCATCATCCATATATAGTGGATTTAAGGTACAAGCTTGATGGTTGAAACTATGAAGGAGAGAGAATCCATGAAGGTATGAAATTTTTTATCTCCAAATTTTTTTACTAGCACATCCAATTGTATTCAA
This sequence comes from Torreya grandis, assembly GCA_037957365.1. Lineage (NCBI taxonomy): Eukaryota > Viridiplantae > Streptophyta > Pinopsida > Cupressales > Taxaceae > Torreya > Torreya grandis. The sequence continues at coordinate 3,958,115 of JARHVA010000159.1, read as the reverse complement.
AAACATTAAATTAGGGGATTAAATTCACTTGAATGACTTCCAAAAAATATATATGTTGTCTTAATTCATAGAAAACCTAAATTGTATGGACTTTGATTCATTTTAAATAGTTTGAAATTAGTTGTGTTGCATTTATATGGCCCATTGGAGCTCCCTCTATCAATTGTATGGTGTTTACACATTTTTGGTACAAATCTCTATACTAAAGTATTTTTTATCTGTTTTAAAACAAAACAAAATAACATTATATGATTTATTGGTTGATAAAAGAGTTTTTTAATAAATTTTAGATCAAAACAACCTATTTTATTGCATTTGTACAACTTCAAAATGGCCTCGAGAAGAATACAAAACTAGTAAAATCCTATAAATTCCTTTGGATTGTCACTGTGGCACATTGTAAAACATTTTTAATCAATTCTAAAAGATTTTATAACTTTTAAGAAATTCTATTGTGTTGTGTATGCTTCTGTATGGCACTTAAGATAACCATGGTGTTTTTATAATACACAAGTTTGGGGTTATTCATAAATATTTAACAATTTCAAATTTTGGTAAAGCATGGGTCCTAGCAAAAAGAAAAAACCTACCATTTTCACATGCTTGTGAAAATATTGTGTAAATTTATTTTACATGCCATTTTTTTTATTTTTCAAAAATTAATGAATTATTTTTTACATGCTGTGAAATAGTTTGCAAAAGATTACAGAGCATGTAATTTTTTCAATTTTCCATCCAAAAAACTAAAGACATATGTAATATTCTACGTTAATATTTTCAAATTGGTTGATGGGTAGGTGGATAGAATAATTTTGTTAGTCACTTGATAAAGTGGAGTGGTCAATATTTCAAAAGTTCAAAGTATATTTTTTCTCAAAATTCCTTTTGGTGTCAAATTTTATTGCATTCATCATTGATTAACTTGCCTTATGACACTTTTTCCACAAGTCAAAATTCCTTATATGGATTAGAGGAAATTATGATTACATTGTAACATGGTGGTAATGAATTATAAGACATATAACCTAGTCAAACATATTTACCCTAGCATGGATTATTCCCTTTCCAAACTTGACGGATAGGAAGGAGGTTTTTTGGATTCTCAAAAATGCCTATGAATACACTAAATTCTATCAGTGATGTCTACAGGACTTGGAGATGTGAGATAACCTTTATCACCAAAGTTGATAATTTACCTTAGAAACAAGTTAGAATGGTTTAAAATGTTGAAGGAGACACTTTTGACATGAAGAATCATCAGATCAGGGTGTTAAATGGTGTCATGTCCCTCACATTCACTTTCAATCTGTATAAGGGACTGAGAACACCCACCTACAATAGGATTTCAACTCTTTGAGAAAATTCTTATGTCCTAAGTTGGTACTAGACCATTCCCCACATTTAAATGGTTCTAATAGTAAACATGGAACTTTACCACATATAATGTTTGAATACAGTACTTTGCTCCTCTAGCATACTTTGTCTATACACATGGCTTAGATATGAACCTACAAAAAAGAAGCTAGCAATGAGTTAGTATCAATGTTTGGTGGTGTTTGAAGGTGTCTAAAGTTTTATAAATAATGGGTATGCATGGTGTGACCTCAAGGATGAATGAGGAGGCTTATAGACACTTTTATTAATGAACAAAACCCCATCTTGGCACCTATAGGTAGGGTACAAGGTTGTCCCAGTCAGCAAGGTGTAATCTAGAAGGTCAAGGTATCGTATGAAGATAGTTACAAGAGTTATAAAAAACACCACAGGAATATCTAGAGCTATAGGAATATTTTAATGCACCATATATGAACCTAAAAAAATTATGATACCCTACAATAAGAAGCTTAAAAATAATTATCTTAGTCAAGACAATGGACTGATAGTTTTCATTTGAAAGGTCCCTTAGAGTTTTCAAGGTAAGTAAAGGTAGGGAGGAGTATTGAATGGTTTCCAACATGATGTTGATGCTTTTAACATACCCAACCAATGAAAAAAATCATCTATGAGGTCCTAAAAGGCCAAAAACATAGTCAATTATTCAAACCCTATAGATAGAGATGAGACAAAGTTTAGTTTTGGTTATTTGAGGATTTGGAGGCTCTATCCTTGAATTTAGGAGCTAAATTTTGGTATGGATCAGTATTATAACTTGGAAAAAGTCTTCCCATATTTGGTTTTGGTGAGAAATCAAGGCAACATGCAATATTGATTTATTTTTGGAAGATAAATCATGAAGGGTAGCTTCTTATGCATGCACAAGGGAATCTATGCCACATGTGGAGGTGTTAGCTAAGTTTAAGGGGAATTTGTCTTTGTCTTCCTTGCATGGAATACCTCTCTCTGATTCTATGACTTTAATAACTCCTCCTCATTTTACAAGTGTCTTAATGACTCTTGAACTTCCCTTTCTCTCTCACACACACAATTGCTATAAATTTTGGCCTTTTTAGCATTGTATTGGATCTCTCCACCTTGGTATGGCGAAGCCCTACCAAATTTTTGCCATGAGATAATAAATAAAGTTTTTTTCACCTCCTTAAATATGTCACTAAGTGTACACAATGGTTTTTTTGTCTTGTGCAAGTGTAGTTTTGTTTACCTTCACATGTTACTCTTCATAGTACCTTGTGCATTTTTGGAATCTCTCTTTTGTAGGTCAGAAAGAAGTGTCTAATGTTGATGTTGTAGGTGTAGTGAGTATATAAAGTGTCTTATAATTCCTATTTTTTAAGTCCTCATAGCCTAATATATCTCCAAGACCCCATGCTTGAAAAATTGATGTGAGAGAGAAGATTTTCATTGAATGGAAGTGTATGTGCAAACTTCTTGGTTCTAAGTGTATGTTAAAGGGTGTGAGTAGAGCATATATTTTATGTATCACCCCCATTTATTATATTTTATTTCATCTATATTTCTCCCTTTTTACCCCCCCGCATAAAGTGTTAGTAGTAGGATTGATCTATATTTATGCATCAAGGGGAACTAGCCCTCAATCTAGAGATCCACCTTACATTTAGTTACCCACATCCCTGAGGTAGTTCCATTATGTCACTTAAAAGAGGAGAGACTTGTCATCTCCTCATTGGATTCAAGTTCAAGTGACAACAACTAAAAACATAACAAGACTAGATAAACATTTACCATAGGTTACTCTAATACCATATATTAGATATCACCAGGTCTAAATAACATTAATTCAAAAATCAAGATTACAAAAGATAAAGATTGTGCACACCACAGTGTTATTGAATAAAAATGAAATCACTCAAAGATAATGTTGTAAGATATTTTAAAAAAAAAGTGGATCAAAACCTAATATTTCATTAGGTGAAAATATCTCAAATGAGAGTAAGAAATTAAATCCTCCATAAAAGGTAGTTAACAAATCCCTAGAATAAACAACTAACACCAACATAAAAGGTGGTCAATAGGGCCAAGAATAGAGGATTAACTCCCATACCTATAATAGTTAGTCAAGGGAGTTACTTCCTAGTCAATTGATTAAACTGCACACATAAGCAAGCTTCTCCATGAAAGTAGGAAAACTACAAGGGGATTATAATTCCATAATAAATAAATATGGGAAAAAATAAAATCCCTACTCTAACATTTGAAGAGGTCCTAAGAATGATGTCTTTATCCCCCTTACGTGTGTTTGTTATTTAACAATGGTGTAATTTACTATATGTGAGTGCATGTAGTGATATAATTTATGACTTGTCAAATATATATTGTGAGTTGTTATTTTGATGTATCAAACCTACAATAAGACTTCTTCTATGACTGATTTTGAAATAAGAAAGAATAGGGAAGAGTACCTTAGTTGTGTAATTTATTTTTAGTAGTGTAGTGTTATCTTGAGAAGTGCTTGATACATGATCAATGAGTGGGGTTTAACTTGTATTTATACCAAACCTTCAAAAAAATTTCTCATAAAAGGTTTGAATAAAATAATAGTTCAACCCATTCATATCAAAATATTTTCAAGTTTGAATGTTTGTAAGGTACAGACACCTACATTAGATCAAGGACACTAGTGTTGATGCTAGTATCCAAGTCTTAACATAAGGGTCTAAGATGATATAAAGTTTTTGAATTTATGTAATTGAGATTGAAGGATATATTCCATATTTTAATCTTATTTTTAGGTACAGGGGATCTAGGCAATTAAAATATTTGGGTCAAACTATAAGATAATAATTTAGTAGAATGAGATGGTGAATGTGAGCCTTTCAGCTACAAAGTAGGTCAAGAACTAAAGGGTAGATCTATGATTGATATTTTCCAAGTGTACAGGATTATTTTACCATGAAAATATATATTTGAGTATATACAATTAGATATATATGTGTGATCACCCTAGACTATGCAAGAACCTTCAAGAATCCTAAACATACAATCTCCAAATCCCAACTCATTGATTTTAACTACTTTTATAGTACCTAAAAAGTGGATAATTATAGGAAAATGTAAGATTTTACCTCTGCCAATAGTTTTTAAGAACACTCAATGGTTATATTTCAATTCTTTTAGTCTTAATTATGTCATCTTAAACATGTTTCATAGATAGGTCATAAATATTAATATAAAAGAGTTGGTTATAAATAAAAATCAATCCTAAGGCTATACTCATGGTTATTAAATTGAGAATCACTTGAAGTATGGAGAAATCCATTAGCACTCTCTTGAGACATTATATAAAAATCTCACATATTTTTGTATCCCTAAAAATATCAATTATATATCCAAATATGAATACAATTAAGCTCAAATTTTCATGGTACCAAGTTTTGAAATCTAGATTTGCATTACATTCTATATTAAACATAGTTTTGCATGTATGTGCACACTTACACACACACGCACGTGCGCGCGCACACACACACACACACACACACACACACACACACACACACACACACACACACACACACACACACACACACACACACACACACACACACACACACACACACACACACACACACTTATGAGGGATAGTTATATGTGAGTTGAATCCCTTTTAAAGTATTGTAATTTAGGAATGCTTAGTCACTAAGTGGGGAATGGTTCATATTTTTAAACCCAATATATTAACCCCTTTTTCAAGGGTCATATTTTGGTTGAAAGTGAGATTAGTGTTCAAAGGATTAATAAATAAAACACAATCAACATACAATATCAAATATAAATTCCCACACTTGAGTATCATATACAAGTGCATACAAAATGGTCTAAGGTGTTATAGGCCTATATGGTCAACAAGGACACTATTAGTAAGGCCTTAATATTATCAGTTGTAGAATAGGATTGCGAAAAAAGTTAGTTCATGAATCTAAGACATAAAACAAATGATAAATCATAAATAAATACCATGTTAGGCCTTGATCCAAAACTCAATAATTTTGGTTGAAACATATTTAAAGAACACAAAAATAACACAATAACAATGCTTTCTCTAAGAAGAGATGTTTTATTAGTCACAAGATTGTAATACAAACATATGCTTATCTCTGAGAAGAGATGTTGGATATCCTTATTAGGATACATCTTTATTTATACATATTTTTAAGGTAGGAGGAGGACTTTTAAGGTCACTAATCTTGAGAGAGATGAAGTGGTTTGACTTCCATGATTTACAACAACAAAGAATTCATTTTAAAAACTTACTATTTTTAGATAACACTATTAAAATTGAAATTTTTATAACTTCCATTGTGTTTTATGGGTTTAAAAACCACTAATCATAAATTCATTCCATCTCATTACCTTCTCCTCATTCTTATCTTTCTAACGGTTCAAACAGGGAGTCAAATAGAGCTATGGTTCAAAAGTTATGTCTCTTGGAAGTTCTACCACCAATTAGGGTAGAAATGTCACCTAAATTGTCATGTAAAGTGTTTCCCAGATCATTCCTACTCTCTCAAGGGGAATGTATCAATGGAGTCAAGAAATTTAGACAATAAAACATGAAAAATGCCTTCCCTAAGTGGCTCTCCTCCAAGATCAGTCCATTAATTATGTTTGTGCCTAGATTTGGTGCTCTAAGTTTTTATAATTACGTTAGCACAAGCTTATCCATACATATATCCTTGTACCAATGTATTTGTCTCTTGATTTTATCAATTTTTAAAGGGTGAGTGAAGCTCTCTAGAGATTTTTTTGCATAAGTTTTCTACACCAAAAAGAGCTTGAAGGTTATGTCCATGGTTCATGTATTTATAGCTTTTATAAAATGTAATAATTATTTATGGACCTCTAATTCAAATTTAATATCATTCCTAGATCTAGTCTTAGTAAAGATCACTTTATAATCTTAACTTTGTTTCTACAAGGACTCATCTCCATTGATCTCTACCAACTTGCATACTAGGCTATATAGTTTCTATCCATTGTTTGTGTGTTCAAGGCTTTGGAAAATTTCTATAATATCTATAGACTCCATCTTGAGTTTATTAGTTTAAAATTACTATCTCAACTCATCACCATTTTCCCTTCAACCATATTTGGACACACCTGACACATTAGCTCCTTTTAAGGTAATTCTCTTAGGTCTCAAGGACCAAATATTGAAATAGGTATTAAGGACTCAATATTATTGCTTTAATGGTATTATATGATTGTATTACACCTATTCTAGCCTTATTAAAATGCTCAAACAATATCCATACTCTCATTCCACACCTCAAGGTCACAATGAGCTCATTAGGCTTGTAGCCTTTTTTTTAATTTTTCACTTGGTTTATCAAATATATCAAACTTCCATAGGATATAAGACTATTTTTCATCACCCTCTATCATATTTATTGTCTATGTCAAATTTAATATTCTAACTCCACATTTAGCCCATACTTCGTTGGTAACCCATCTCTCCATTAGGCCTAATTATCCCTCAATTCTTGACATAGTCATATAATCCATTCAAAACCATACTCTTTCAATCAAAATCCACTTGATTCACTTTATAAATATATATATATATATATATATATATATATATATATATATATATATCATCAATATTACCATTTAAAAAAAAAATCTAATAATTTAAACTCTTTAAAACATCAAAACCCTCATTTAGGGTTTTCCTTCCCCTACACTGGCCCAAGAGCCTAATAAATTAATTACCTTGAGTTATAAATAATTTCAAAATAACAAAATGGCCTTAGGTTTATTTCAAAGTCTTTTAAATTATACAATAGTTTATAATCCTTATTTCACCCATTCAATGCTTGAAACATCAAAACTCAGATGAATGCACACTTTCCCTTGACTATGCAGGGTTTCTTATGTCAAATTACTATCACCTTGTTTTGATAATGTTTCCAACTTGCATAAGACCTTATAGAGGCCTGTTTTACTCAACTCCACCACATTTATTACCTTGGGGACTTTACTCAATCCTCATTTGAACTTATATTGACCAATATACCAACTTATATACACACTTGAATGACTGTATGAGAAATCTAACATTTTATTTATCCTTAGAGGCAATCTATAGGTTATAATAGATTTATATCATACCTTATTCTTATTATTAACTTATAAACTCTTTTTCAACACAAAATTTGTCCTCTTCACAACTATAAATCATTTATTTTCAAAGACTACATGTGCTAAAATAGGGTTAAAACTATACACATGTTTGGAACATATTTGTTCTCACAAAGTTCTATTTCCCCTTATCCACTATTACCAAAACGTGTCCTTTATCTATGTTCACCAATAAATAATTGTCATAACACTCCTTCCTTCATCTAAATGTGATCCCCTCCATAATATTCTAAATAGGGTCACTTTCCTATGTAATAGGGGTCTATCTTAAACAATCATGAATGTGAATAGGGTTTTAAAATAAGATTGATTTCTTTGAGTTTCCAAAATATTGATTTGTTTTCTTAGTCACCCAAGTGTCCTTAACACCTTCACACAACATTACACAATGAGTGATTCTCTTTTATTTACTCTAAAATAATTGTCCAAACTTTTCCTTCTCGACTGTAACTTACAATCTCCCCAAACTTGCAGACAAACACAGAGTCTATCCATACATGGTCTTTAAGGCTCACCTAAAACAATGTGAATATATAAAGAACAATCCACATAACTTTAATGGGAAACAATAAAAATATCAAATTATCTTTATTCATTGAATCAACATTTGTTACAATATAATCCATACATGGACTTGATCATCTTTCATAAGGTTTTTTTAATCTTTTATCATTATTTTATTTTCCTCCCTCTCCTTGGAGATCACCTTCTCTCCCTTAATTCCATCCAACTCAATATCCACTCTTTCTAATCCAACTTCAACATTGGTTTTTGGTTGATGGTTACATAAACTTCCTTACCATAATTAACCTTCAATGTATAAGGGTGATTTTCATGAGTTTATATGACTTGACTTAAGGACTAAGTTTGAAATGTATTAAACCCTCCTCATGACTTTAATGGACCTCTTAAACTAACTTTTTTCACCTAACCCTTCCTTACATGTATTTGGCCCTCTTAACCTTGTTACAATATTTAGATTTTCAAATTCCCTATTTTGGAGGGAAAACTCCTAAAAACCATATAACACATCCTTGTGACTCAAAATGTACTCCACAGACATAAATGAACCTTATAATGTCCTTAACACACTTTTACACTCAAAATTTGACCAAATTTGACCTTTGTTGACAATAGTTCAAAAATGATGCATTCCAACTTGATGTTCATGCATCATACTCCCCATGAGGGAGAAAATTTGCATGCTATAACTTCTTCCTTGCCTTCCAATTAAAATTTAAGTCTCCTTCATACTCAACATGTTGTTTCTCCTTCTTTATAGTTCCTTTTTATTTTTTAAACTCTTATGTTTTTTATTCTTGGCTTTGCCTAGTCTTCTTGTCCATGCATATTCTACCTCTATGAGGTGATCCAACTATTTTACCTGTATATTTGTTGCATTTTCTACCTATTATAAATTTATTTAAACCTCATCATACTCAGCTGCAACCATATATGTCTTATTCTTATTCCTTATGCTTGTTTTATGGCTCGCTTTCTCATAAATCTCACTTGATTCTATCCTTTTGAATGATTTTTTATCCTTAAGAATGCTAGAATCTTCTTCTTTAGGCTCTAATGGCCTCTCATTCATGTCAAACTCTTTCATTTTATTCATGATGTTCTCTTTTTATGCCTCTACTTCACATTTCCTCACTACTTGATGCCTCTTTCTATCATCTTGATCATTGTACAAGATCAACTTCTTGTTCCACTCATCCTCAACATAGTACAAGGTGATTTGACCAATATTTTACTTTCCATATCCATTTTTATGAAATTTAAACTTATCTTTAGCTTTCCAAACTGAATAACTCACCTTGTGTACTTGCTCATACTCCCTTTGCTTGCTTGATTGTGGCCTTGTTTGCACAAATTTTTGTGTTTCTCTTTGCTTCTCCTCTTTTGATGTTTCTTAGAGTTCATTGTTGATCTTTTTCTACTATACTTCACATTTTCACATCCCCTTGGATGAACTAAACATGTCTTCTAACATTTCCAACTCTTCTTTCAACTTGATTGCATCCACCTCTTCACAATCCTCATCAAATCTTGGCCCATGTTATTGTTCATTTTATTGTGTACCTTTTTCTTTGTCTTGTATTTGTACTTTATCATTTATGAGACTCATATAAACCTCCTTTGGATTCATACCCTATGTGTTAAATACTCTTTGAGGTGATTCATTCTGACCTTGTCTTTCTACACACTCATCTATCAATGCAATTGTTTCCATGTATAGGAGGTCTTCATTACTTGAATCAACTTCATATACCTCATCATATACAACATTTAAAAACAAATATTGCAAACACTAATCTTATTTTATTCATTCATCTTCTTCCTTTCATGGTTTTACCTTCACTTCTTTGGTTTTATTTGCTTGAACCATCTCTCTTTTTTGCTTTGTAAGATTTTACTCTCCCTCAATCTTCATGATTTATAGGGATACACTTTCAATATGATCTTATTCTTCTCTTTTCATACTTATTCTCTTGTTTCAGGTTCTAGACTTGGAAATGAATCATAGTATTCCTCTTCAACTTCATCTTCATCATCTGGAATGTCTTCAATTTTCATCATTTTGTCCTCTACAAGAGGTTATCTTTCTTTGTCATCTTATTTCCACTTGATGGGTGATGTTATTGATCCATATTTCAAAAAAATTGAGGCCTTATTCTTGTGGTTCAAAAATTATTTATTCATACCTACAGACACAAACTTGAAATCCATGTTATTATATAAAACAAACAGAACATATAGCCTCTTTGAATGTTTTTTGCATAGACCATTTTCCATCTCTTCTTCTTGTCTTCTCTCTCATGTGCTCTTCTTGGAATTTCTATATTATTGTATTATCTTAAATTATAACCCTCTTCTCAATCTATTTATCTTTTTTCTCACTTGGAAAAATATCATCCCTCATGCCTTTATGGGCTGTCCTCTCTTTCTTCTTCTTGTCTCTCAAGACACTCATCTTGTGCCTTCTTTCTTTCACAAGTGAATCTAGTGGACACTTCACCTTTTTCCTCACATTACAGCCAATCCATTGGCTTCCTTGTCTCTGAAGAGCTTCACCATGAGCTATATATTCTCAATACTCTACCCCAATTATCTTCTCATGTCTTCCACTTTTCTCTCTACACCCATCTTCTCACTTTCTTTATTTTCCAAGCCTATCTAGGCCTTCCTCTTAGCAAGCTTATAAATATTGCCTAATATAACTCTATTGGTTCTCTCCTCTTATTTAATTCCTATATATATGACCTCTCCTTATCATTCTTTAATCTCTTTTGGAGTCTTCTTTCTTCTCTTTTCTCTCTCAAATCTCCAAGGCTCTCTTTTATCTCTATCTTCTCTAGTCATTCATTAACTAGCTTTTATTCCTTTCTCATATGAATTTTGGGAATTTTTTCTTATCCTTATAAATATTCTTTTCCTCTATAATTAACTTAACAAATCATACATATACCATTCTTCTCCAACAATTACCCTGCAAGTATCATCTCATGCATACCTCATAACATATCTTGTCTATGTCAAATCAATAAAATTGAACAACTCGCAACAAATGAAAAAAAGATATTACCTTGATATGATATTAAAATATTCATAGGTAAAGGGGGGAAGTCTCCAAAAATTCATTCCTCACTCTAGTCTTAGTAAAGATCACTTTATAAGCTTGACTTTGTGTCTATAAGGACTCATCTCCATTGATCTCTACCAACTTACACACTAGGCTATATAGTGTCTATCCAATGTTTGTTTTTTCAAGGATTTTTAAAATTTATCTACTGTCCATAGAAACCCTTTTGATTTTACAAGTACTATCTCAACTCATCACCATTTCCCCTTCAACCTTCTTTGGACACACCTCACACATTAATTCCTTCTTAGGTAATTCTCTTAGGTCTTAAGGACCAAATATTGACATAGGTATTAAGGAATAAATATTCTTAATTTTATGGTCTTATATGATCTTATTAAACCTATTAAATCCTTATTCAAGTGATCAAACAATCTTCATACTCTCATTCGACACCTCAAGGTCATAATGAGCTCCTTAGGCTTATAGCATTTTTATGAGTTTTTCAGTTAGTTTATCAAATATATCAAGATTATAAAGGATATAACACTATTTTTAATAACCATATATCCTCTTTCATTTATGTATCAAATTTCATATCCTAATTCCACATTTAACCCATACTTCCTTTATAACCCATCTCTCCATTAAGCCTAATTAGCCCTCAATTCTTAAACAATCATAGAATCCATACAAAACCATACTCTTTAAATAAAAATCTAATTGATTAACTTTATAAATATTTATATGAGAAATATTACCAATTTTTATCAATTTATAAGTGTTTAAACTCTTTAAAACATCAAAACCCTAATCTAGGGTTTTTTGTCCCATGCACAGACCCTAAAGACTAATAAATTCATTGCCTTGAGTTATAAAGTGTTTCAAAGGAAAAAATGGCATAGGTATGTTTTAATGTCCTTCACATTATACAATATTTTATAATCCTTATTTTACCCATTCAATGATTAAAAAACAAAACTCAGATGACTGCAAACTTTCCCTTGTTTGTGCAGGTTTTCTTAGGTCAAATTGTTATCACCTTATTTTTATAATGTTTCCAACTTGAATAAAACCTTATAGATGCATGTTTTAAAAAAATCCACCACCTTTATTACCTTATGTCTTTTTATAAATTATAATTTGAACCTATATTAACCAATATACCAAGTTTTATACATATTTGAATGACTGCATGAGAAATCTAGCATTCCATTTATCCTCAGAGGCATTCTAGAGGTTCTAACAGGTTTGGAGTATACATTATTCTTCTTATTAAATTATAAAATACTTTTCAACACCACATTTTTCCTATTCACAACTATAAATCACTTCTTTTCAAATACTACCTATGTTAAAATAGGGTAAATGCCATGCATATGTTTGGAACCTATTTGTTTTCACAAGGTTCTATCTCCCCTTATCTACTATTTCCAAAACTTGTCCTTTCTCTATGTTCACCAAGAAATCATTTTCATAACAGTCCTTCCTTCATCCAAACATGATCTCCTCTACAATATTCTAAATAGGTTCACTTGTTTATGTAACATGGGTCTATCTTAAATAGTCATGAATGTGAATAGGGGTTTCAAAAAAGATTACTTTCTTTGAGTTTCCAATATATTTATTTGTTAACTTAGTCACCCAGGTGTCCTTAACACCTTCACACAACATTACACAATGAGTTATTAGTATTTATTTACTCTAAAACAACTGTCCAAACATTTCCTTCTTGACTATAACTTGCATTCCTCCCAAACCTGTAGACACGCATAGAGTCTATGCATATATAGCCTTTAAGGCTCGCCTAAAATAATGTGAATATATATAAAACAATCCACATAAATTGAATGGGAAACAATACAAATATCAACTTATCTTTAATTATTGAATCAACATTCATTATAATACAGTCCATACATGGAATTGATTATCTTTCATGAGGGTTTTTGAATCTTTTCTCATTCTTTAATTTTACTCCCTCCCCTTGGATATCACCTTCTCTCCATTCACACCATAAAACTCACTATGAACTCTTTCCAATCCAACTTCAATGTTGGTTTTTAGTTGGTCGTTACATAAACGTCCTTACCATAACTAACATTCAACATACAAGGGTGATCTACATACGTATATATGACTTGACTTAAGGCCTAATCATGAAATGTAATAAACCCTCCTTATCATGACTTGCATGGACCTATTAAACCAAATTTGTTCACTTAAGCCTTCCATACATGTATTTGGACCTCTTAACCTTGTTACAATATTTGAATTTTTAAATTCCTTATTTTGGAATGAAAAATCCTAGAAGCCATGTAACACACACTTATGACTCAAAATGGACTCCACAAACACAAATGGAACTTATAAGGTCCTTCACACACTTTGACACTCAAAATTTGATCAACATTGACCTTTATTGACAATATTTCAAAAATGATGCATTCTCACTTGATGTTCTTACATCATACTCCCTTAGAGGGAGAAAATTCACATGTTAAAACTTCTTCCTTATGTTTTAATTAAAAATGTTAAGATCATTCATACTCAAAATGATATTGATCCTTCTTTCTTATTCCTTTTTCTTTGCTAAACTCTTGTATTTCTTCTTGGCTTTGTCTAGTCTTATTGTCCATGCATATTCCACCTCTATAAGGTGTTCCAACTATTTTATGCATTTTATACCTATTATAAATCAATTTAAACCTTATCATACTTAGTTTCTACCATATAGATCTTATTCTTCTTCCTCATGCTTGTTTCATGGCTTACTTTCTCATAAATCTCACTTGATTCTTGTCTTTTGATTGTTTTTTTATCTTTAATAATGCTATCATGTTCTTATTTATGATTTAATTTCCCATCATGCATATCAACCTCTATCATTTTATTCATTATTTTCTATTTTTATACCTCTACTTCACATTCCTTCACTACTTAATGCTTCTTTCTATTATCGTGCTCATTATGCAAGAGCAACTTCTTGTTCCACTCATCTTCAACATAGTACAATGTGATTTGAAAAATATTTGACTTTCCATATCCATTATTATAAAATTAAAACTCATATTTAGCTTTTCTAATTGAATAACTCACCTTGTGTACTTGCTCATACACCCTTTACTTGATTGCTTGTGGCCTTGTTTGTATAACTTCTTGTAATTCTCTTTACCGATATTATTTTCAGGTTTATTGGAGTCCATCCTTGATATTTTCTTACTTTATATCACCTTCTTGTATCCCCTTAAATTTATTTAACATGTCTTCTAACATTTCCAACTCTTCTTGCAATTTAAGTGCATCTACCTCTTCACAATCCTCATTAATTCTTGGTCCACATTGCTCTTAATTTTATTATGTACCTTGTGATTTATATTTTACTTGTAATTTATAATTTATGATACTAATATAAACCTCCTTTGTATTCATACCTTTTGTATTAAACACTCTTTGAGTTGAATCATTCTCACCTTGTTTATACACACTCATCCATCAGTGCAATTGTTTCTATGTACAAGAGGTCTTTATTACTTGAATCAATTTAATCTACCTCGTCATATACAATATTTAAAAAAAAAATTTACAAAAAATATCTTATTTTATGCTTTAATATTCTTTATTACATGGTTTTACCTTCACTTTTTTGGTTTGATTTTCTTACACCATCTCTCTTGTTTACTTTGTAGGCTTATACTCTCCCTCAATCTTCATGTTTTTTTGTGAAACACTTGCAATATAATCCTCTTGTGATATTTTCATGATTATTATCTTGTTTCAAGTGCTATACTTGACAATGCATCATATAATTCCTCTTCAACTTCATCTTCATCATGTGGAATGTTTTCAACTTTCATCACTTTATCTTCTACAAGAGGTTATCTTTGTTTGTCATCCTATTTCCACTTGATTGGTGATTTTATTGATCAATCATTCACAAAATTTGTGGCCTTATTATTTGCCTTCACCAATTATTTCTTCATACCTACATACACAAAATATAAATTAATGTATCATATAAAACAAAAGACCATATAGTCTATTTGAATGTCCTTTGCATAGACATTTTCCATCTCTTCTACTTACCTTCTCTCTCATGTGCACTTATTGTAACTTATATATTATTCTTTTTATCTTAAATTAGAACCATCTTATAAATCTCAATATCTTGTTTCTCACTTGGAAACATCGCATCCCTCATGCTTCTATGGGCTATCCTCTCTGTCTTCTTCTCATCTCTCAAGACACTCACCTTGTGCCTTCTTTCTTTCACAAGTGACTCTAGTGGCTACTTTACCTTTTTCCTCAAATTACAAGAAATCCATTTTCTTCCTTGTCCTCTTAAGATATTTACCATGAGTTATATATTCTCAATAATCTGTCCCAATTCTCTTCTCATGTCTTCCACTACTCTCTCTACACCCATCTCACTTTCTCTATTTTCTAGGCCTATGTAGACCTTCATGTTAGAAAGCTTATCAATATTGCCTATTAGACCTCTACTAGATATTTATTATTATTTTATTCCTATATATGACATATCCTTACCCTTATTGACTATCATTTGGAGTCTTATTTCTTCTCTCTTCTCTCTTAGAGCTCCAAGGCTCTCTTTTCTCTATATCTTCTCTAGTCCTTTCTTGACTAGCTTCTAGTCATTTCTCATAGTAATTTGGGGATTTTATTATTATATTTATAAATATTATATTCCTTTTTTATGACCTTAATATATCATACTTTTACCATTATTCTCCTACAATTACCTTGAAAGTATCATCTCATGCACACCTCATAACATATCTTGTCTATCTCAAATCAACAAACTTGAGCAACTCACAACAAATGTAAACCAATATCTTACCTTGTTATGATACCAAATGATGAATATTTAATTGGGATAATTTTGAATTTGTGTATATAAGGTGTCATCTCCATTGATCTCTACCAATTTACAAACTAGGCTATATAGTGTCTATCCATTATTTTTTTGTTCAAAGATTTCTGAAATTTATATTATATCCATATAATCTATTGTGATTTTACAATTAATATCTCAACTCATCACCATTTCCCATTCAACCTTCTTTGGACACACCTCACACATTAGTTCCTTCTTAGGCAATTCTCTTAGGTGTCAAGGACCAAATCTTGACATAGGTATTAATTATTAAATATTATTGATTTTATTGTATTATATTATCTTATTGCACATATTATATCCTTATTCAAGTTCTCAAAAAATCTTCATACTCTCATTCCACACCCCAAGGTCACAATGAGCTCCTTAGGCTTGTAGCTTTTTTTTCTAAGTTTTTCACTTGGTTTATAAAATATATAAAAATTCCATAAGATATAAGATTATATTTAATAACCCTATATCATATTTCATGTCTATGTTAAATTTCATATCCTAACTCCACGTTATCCCATACTTCCTTTGTAACCCATCTCTCCATTATAGCCCTCAATTCTTGACACAGTCGTAAAATCCATACAAAACCATATTCTTTCAATAAAAATAAACTTTATTAAATGTATACATATTTATATAAGTAATATTACAAATTTTTATCAATTTTTAAGGTTTTAGACTCTTTAAAACATCAAAACCCTAATCTAGGGCTTTCCTTCCCCTACATAGGCCCTAGAGCCTAATAAATTCATTAGCTTCAATTATAAAGAGTTTCAAAGGAAAAAATGGCCTTAGGTATGTTTAAATGTACTTAAAATTATATAATATGTTATAATATTTATTTCACCCATTCAATTATTAAAAAAACAAAACTTAGAAGACCACACACTTTCTCTTGACTATGCAGGGTTTCTTAGGTCAAATTATTATCTCTTTGTCTTAACAATGTTTCAAACTTTCCTAAGACCTTTTATATTCGTATTTTACTCAAATACACCACATTTATTACCTTATGGCCTTTTATCATTCCTAATTTCAAACTATATTGACCAATATACCAAGTTCTATGCACACTTGAATGATTGTATGAGAAATCTAATGTTTTTAATTTATCCTCAAAGATGTTCTAGAGGTTATAATAGGTTTGGATCATACCTTATTATTATTATTCACTTATAAAATATTTTTAAACACCAAATTTTTCCTCTTCATAACTAAAAATAACTTCTTTTCAAATAATGCCTATGTTAAAATAGGGTACAGGTTATGCACATGTTTGGAACCTATTTGTTCACACAAGGTTCTATTTACCCTTATCCACTATTACCAAAACTTGTCCCTTCTATATGTTCACCAATAATTCATTGTCATAACACTCCTTCCTTCATCCAAATGTGATCTCCTCTATAATATTCTAAACAAGGTCACTGGTCTATGTAATAGGGGTCAGTCTTAAGCAGTCATGAAAGTGAATATGGGTTTAAAGAAGATTGCTTAATTTGAGTTTCCAACATCTTAATTTGTTTACTTAGTCACCTAGGTGTCCTTCACACCTGCACCCAACATTACACAATGAGTGCTTTTTGTTTCTTTACTCTAAAATAATTGTCCAGACCTTTCCTTCTTCATTATAACTTACAGTCCTCCTAAACTTGTAGACACATAGAGTCTATGCATATATAGCCTTTAAGGCTCACCTAAAACAATGTGAATATACAAATAAAAATACATATAACTTAAAGGGGAACAATATAAATATCAACTTATCTTCATTCATTGAATCAACATTCATTATAATACAGTCCATACAAGGACTTGATCATCTTTCATGAGGGTTTTTGAAACTTTTTTCATTATCTGATTTTCCTCCCTCTCCTTAGAGATCACATTCTCTCCCTTCATGCCATACAACTCACTATCTACTCTTTCCAATCAAACTTCAATGCTGGTTTTTGGTTGGTGGTTACATCAACTTCTTTATCATTACTAACCTTCAACGTAAAAGGGTGATTTACATGAGTTTATATAACTTGACTTAAGGAATAATCATGAAATTTATTAAACCCTTATTATCAAGACTTTAATATACCTCTTAAACCAAATTTTTTCACCTAACCCTTCCGTACATGTATTTGGACCTCTTAGCCTTGTTACAATATTTGAATTTTTAACTTCCCTATTTTGGAGGGAAAACTCATAGAAGCCATATAACACATCCTTATGACTCAAAATGGACTCCACAGACACAAATGAATCTTATAAGGTCTTTCACATGCTTTGACACTCAAAATTTGACCAACTTTGACCTCTATTGACTTATCTCAAAAATTATGCATTCTAACTTGATGCTCCTACATCAACCTCTATCTCAAAATCAACATGGAGGGTCACAAATCCATTCAATTTTTTAGGGATAAGAAATAGATATGGTAATCAATATTTTTAATAATGATAAGTTATGGATAGCCTTAATATTTATATTTATCTCTGTTAATGATTTGTGGATGAAAACCCTATGATGATGTCATGGGTGACAACACGACCAAGATATTATGAATTATGAATTTCCAAGTATTTATCACTTAAGTTCTTAATATAATATGATTTAATTAAATGAATCTACTTAGTTTTTTGTAACTACTAGAAATTGGTTGATTGTTTAATAAAACTGGTCAAAAATATCGATTTAGTTAGTCCAATTTTGACTAGAGTTGAATTAGAGGATGGTGTTAATTGTATATAGGGTAATACCTCAATTAGGGTATTATATATGTGAATGAACACATTTATGTGATGTGTGTGTCCAAATTAGAGGATTTTAGTCATCTAGAACATCATTTTACTTGGTCATAATTTGACTTAAAGTGAATTAGGAGAAGATAACAATTCTATAAAATACACTATCCCAATTAGGGATACATGGATGTGAATTGGTGAATTTGAAACCAAATTATATAATTTTGGTGAATTTGGACCAACTTGTGCTCTATTACATAAAATCATTCAAAATTTCAATCTTAGCATGGTAGTGATAGGAATTGGATGTCTACATTTTACCCCCTATTTGAGAAGTCATGGTAAGACATTTGGTAAAAGAAATGGATTTTCAAATAATAAAAAGGTCACTTAAAATGATCGTTATTATTGAAAAATATTCCCACCTTCTATTAAACTTTACATGAGTTGCAAAAAATTGGGGTTACAAAAATGCCCCAAACAACATTTAGGTGACCTATGATGCCTCATCAATGTGAGAGTGATAAAGTTTTACTTTAAATAGGTTTTCCCTCAATCAAAATAAAGGAACATGTAATTGAGCAAAAGAGGCTAAAAATAGAATAATTAGAAGAAAATGGCTCAATAAATGGATAAATGAAGCTAAAAATAACCTCCCATGAAGAACCGAGATAACAATAAGTTCATGAGGGGAAATTGGATCAGAGGATGGATGTGTATTTTTTTTCCATGATTATGATATGATAATGTATGCTAAAATTAGGATATCAATGTCCTTAATTATCATACAATTTTTTGATTTATCCCTATTTCAAATTGATGTATGACCAGATACTAGAGATTAATTTAGGAGATGCAAGTCTTAAATCAATAGAGAAGTATCCATAGATGTTAGGTAAATAGATGGATAACATGAATTTATACGTAATCCAAGAGTTTCAGATCCTAAAATAGCAAAGAGATTCATCCTTGTTTCAAATTTTTGGATCATTATTGGATGATGATGTCCTAGTTAGGTAGTGGATATGTATGATGGTGCTTTTAGAGATGTATGTTCAGTGCCACATTGTTCTATAAGGATGGAGCACATTGTGTTTAATATGGAAAATGAAATTATGTATCATAAGTATGAATAACTTATAATAACATTGGATGTAAAATTTTGAATGGAATATCTCAAATGTGAATATTTACAACTCAAAATGATGACACAAATACTAAAACCTAAGTTGAAAACATTTACGTTTAAACTAAAAACAAAAAGAATGAACCAAAATTAAATACAAAATATAACCAACTGAAGAAAAAGATATGAAGTATCAAGACTTAAGTGGAAATTAAAATATACAAAACATAGAAAAATAATAAAATAATATAAATACACAAGTAAACAACTCAAACCCGAGTTAAGATAAGACTTAAGCAGTTTTCAAAATGTATGTAGACATGACATGCAAAATAAAAAAGTGCACAAACCTATAAATAAAACACACAAAACACAATGCAAAGAAGATAAAAATACTTAATGTAATCAATCAACAGTCGTACATGTGTAATAAATAAGGTGTTACGCTTGGAGTATGAACAAGTTGCTAAATTAGGGGAATGGAAGAATAAGGGGTGGTCAAGTTTCCCACAAGTGCTCTTGGTAAATTGGCATTACTTACATAGTTCAAAGGGACCTTAGGCCAATGTATTTATCCTAGTAATTGGGATATAATAAAGGTGATGATAAGTAGATAAGAAATGATTAATATAGAAAAAATAGGAATGGTCTCACAAAATAGTGAGAGCGTAAAGGCATAGGGTATATTAACATGTAAATAAGAGTGGCCAAGCTGACTTGAGATGCCCCATGCATCCATGCACTGCCTACATAGTCTGTGTGGACCTCAAGCCAATTTACTTCTCCCATAAATGGGATTGTAGTTAAATAACATAATTTATTAACATAATAAAGGGAAACTCACCCAAAATATGACACGGCTTTATAACTCTCATGGAGATTTTAAGCCCACCTTCTCTAACTAAGAATGTTTTTGGTATTTTACCATGTGTTTTCTAATGTTTTCAGGTTTTTCAGAATAAGAAAAGAAAAAAATATTTTGAAATGTACAATGAACCATCTAGCAAAGGACCCTAGTCCTTAGGTAGAGGCTCAAACAAAAATTAAACTAGCTACAATGGTGCTCCTACAAACCAACAACAGAATCTAAAGCCTATGGGAGTACCATGTAATAGAAAATAGGAATCAAATGGCACACAATTGGGAAATAATAAGAGAAGGAGCAATTAAAATATGGTATCAAAGAACTATCAAATACATGAAACCATATGTCTACATGCCCTAAGAAACTAGTCCAGAAAAGATATTGCTAATGTTGATGTTGATGCTGACCACTCAGAACTACCTCTTAAATATTCATTGAAAATGTATGTATACTTTTTGGTTCATAATTAAGATCATGACTAGTAATAAGATTAGAATGGACCATAAGAACAAGTAACAGAAAGTAGGAATGGTTTAAGAAAATAAAATTATTGTTCTAATAAATTTAGAATGGTCTAGGTAACAATGAAATACTCCAAGTAACAATATAGGAATGGTTCATGTAACAAGGTACAAATGGTCCAGGTGATGATATACAATAGTTGCACCCAAATTAGGGTATTTCATAGACAATGTAATAAATAAAATTCAATCATGGAAATGTTTGAGGTGTGATATTTTCATGGGTTCCTCAAGATCTTGTTCATCTAGAGTAGCCAACCTGTATTCACCAGAACCATAGATTATACTGATCACAAATTGAACCAACTAATTAGCTTCAAATTTTCCATTATTTTAACACTTGATATTGGTTTTTTATTATTTTATTTTAAGACCAAGTATCCAAATTAAAAGTATCTAGGGAGAATGAATTTTTTTATAGCTACAACATATCTTTTTTTGATAATCTTGTAAATGGTCTAAGGTGTCCCAACACTTTTCATCTAAAAGATCCATCTATTATAAACTATAAACTTTATATTCTTCATCATCAATAATTTCCTATAATGAGAAATGTAATGAAGTCAACTCATTCTATATTGGAATAATGGCCTCTAAACCAAAGACTAAGGGGTATGGTATAGCTCATGTAGGGGTTCAATGACTAGTTTGATAAGCCTAGAGGACTGGGAACAAATGTAAGTGTCAACCATAGATCATGTCATTGATAATACTCTTAAGTATTATAACAATGGTCTTGTTATATTCCTCAACTTGACTATTTCCCTGTGAGTTATATTGTGTGGAACATATATGTTTGATCTTGAACTAGGTATAGAGAGATTTAACATCCTTATTCTTGAAAAAACCACCCTTATCAGATATGATTTTGGAGGGGATGTCATAGCAACATATAATATGAAAATAAATGAACTTTTTTATCTATTTCTTGGTTATATAATTGATGGGTATGGATTATATCCACAGCAAAATTCTCGTTAGCAGTAAAGATGTCCTTGTGGCCATTAGAAGAAGTAGGGTTTATTTTCTCAAAAAGATTGAGTCCCTAAGTTTAAAATGGCCATGGTGTAGTAATTGGCTGGAGTGGTAGTGAAGGTTCATGTATTAAATTTACTATGATTATGATATTAAATGCACTTATTGACATAATCATAGGTATATGTCTCCGTTTCTTTTCAATAATATCCTATGTGGAGGAGTTTCTTAGCCAAGACCATGCCACTAGTGTGGGCCCCATAAATTCCTTTATGGATCTCTTTAAGTGTCAATATAGATTCTCTCAAAGATAAACAACGAATTAGTGTTCCATCATAGACTCTAAGATAGATCATGTTTCCAAGGATGGTATAATGAGATGTTAGATGAGGGAAAAGTTATATTTAGTTCTTTGAAATGTTTAGGGGAAGGGCTTGATCTTGAAGATAAGTATACAAGTCTTCGTACCAAGGTGGATTAAGAATAGTAATATTATGTACTATCTATGAATTTGTTAGTACATGAGTTGGTTGTAAAATATTGTCGATGAGGGATTGATACTCTATGACATCAATGGTAACTTATATCATGGACCCAATTGTAGCCATGACATCTACCACTTAGTTATTGGCATGTGGTATTTGTTTGAATTGAAGAAACTAAATGTGTTATTTAAGGTTATAAACTATATTCTTGTAAGGCACAATATTCTCATCTCTTATTTGGTACTATTATATGGCATGATTTATCATTAGTTTAGAATCTCCTTATATCATCAATTTATTGATATCCCATTATATTTCAAGATGAAGTCTAGTAACTAGGCATTCATATTCAGCCATGTTGTTGGTACAATGGAAACAAATGTGAAATTACTTAGGAATAACATACCATTATGTTATGAATATTAAAATACCATTTCCATATCAATGGAAGTTGAATGAACTATTAAAATATAGTGTCCACTATTTGGATTCAATAGTTACCTCATTCAAGGTCATGATTGATTCATCTAGAAAATCAAATGAAAGAGGATTGACATCAATAAAAATATCTTTGGTGAGATTATTTACCAAGAATTTACCCTTGATAACCTTAAATTTTTTGGATTCCACATCTAATTCACTTAGCAAAATAACCCACCTAGACATGATGCCTATGAGAGTGGCCTTTGACAATAGGTACTTAAGTGGGTCAACCTTGGCTATCACAATGATATTGCTATTAAACATATAATGCCATATCTTTTGGAAGTGAACACCATTGTAATAAAATATATTATGCCTATTTTATACAACCCCTAACTTTTTTCAAAATTCAATACTTGATGCCATAGAGATGACCATGTCATAAAACTTAAAACTGTGTCAGGGACCCTATTGATTAGTAATATTTTTAGATGCATTTTTTATTATGGAATAATAATAATTATTTAATGAATTTATAATTATGTTTTAAGTGGTTTCTAAAATCATGATGGATCAATGAATAAAATTTGCATATATAATTGTGTGTGATCAGCTATTTTGATGATTTAGTTTGGTTCAATTTGAGGCAGTTTCAGTTGGAAAATGCACTTTCAGTATCAAATAGTTTTCTAAAAAAATTTAATCTCATAAGTGATATGATTTTATTAATCAGAATAGACAATGTTGATATGATCTTTTGTAAAACATTTCATTTTAAATTTATACATTTAAAATCTATTATGAAGATATAGATTTGATGTTTGGCTCAGTTTCATTCATTACTGATGATATGATGGATATTTGAAGTAACAATATGCTTAAGTTGATTTGGAAATACTATCATTCTATTTCATCTTTCAAGGCATGTATATAATTCTTTGTATCTTAAATATATATGTATAAGAGGATGAATTGGTTGTTAAGATAAGTTAATGGCATACGAGTTCTTTGAAATCATTATATACTTCTCCAAAAGGATTAACTTTACTTGAATTAAGATCTTTGAAATTAGCTAAAGGGGCCTTATTTATCACATAGTTTGCTTTTAAAACTTGGGGGATCATAATACTAAGGTATTGACATTTTTTGAAATAGTGATTCCATCATGAAATATGTGCTTGGCTTAAGAATGGGCTATAGTTTGAAGGAACTTAGACCACGATACTAGGTGAATTGAAAATTATAAGGTTCATTATGAATTTTTTCTAAGTCTTAAGACCCCTTGGATCGATGACAAGAAAGCTAAAGAATCTATTGAGCTAGAGGTTGGTTGACACCATGACAATGTGAGTTGGTGTAAAACATTAAAGTTCAAGGTTATGGTTTCAATGCTTCGAGATCATCTACAGATTTGATAGTATGAGGAGTTAATGTGAGGTGATATGACCTCAAATGGTAGAACTTAGTTGATGTTTAACATGAAGGTTTAGTATGAATAATAGTTATCTCTAACTTTGAATTTTTTGAAAAAAAACTTAGCAAATTTGTTAAGTACACAATTAGTAAATGCAAGCCAATAGAGAGTGAACACATCGCTCAGTTAGTTATAGACTCAGGTTGGTGGATATAACTTGTAAAATTCTTGGTTTATGGTTCATTTTCACAAGCTCGTTTATGGGAGCAGAGCCCTAGTCAGATAACATTTGAGTTACAAAGTAAGGTTTTTGGTGAAGGATATTAGTCAAGAAATATTTGGTACATTACCAGGTTTTTGGTGAAGGATATTAGTCAAGAAATATTTGGTACATTACCAGGTATGTTGATACAAATCTTGGTCAAATTATTTTTGAAATATCATGTTGTATTTATGTAAATCTTGAATTTTATGGTGAAATGATAGTTTATAGTTCAAATTATTTTTGTTCTTCATGATATTGAAAAGGTCTTCAGTAGTTCTCAAATGATTCATTATGATGAAATAAAGCTTTTCAAAGTTATGGTGCATGATTTTTGAAGTTTTAAAAGTTAGTCATCTATTCTAAGCATGCATGTTGGGTAATAAATTTTACTCTTTGATATGTTATTGTAAAAGATAAAAAAATTATGGTCGATGATTTATATGCATGCAACAGAGCTTCTATTTGACTAGTGAAAATAACCTTGACTCAATATTCTGGTGATATCACCTGCATAAAGATATTTGAGAAAGTTATGATTTTTAAACCTGAATGCATGAGAAGTATTGAGAATTTTGGTGATTCTCTTAAGCTATTCAAGGTTTCTTCACTATAATCAATAGTTTTTGGTGATTTTTGAAGATAAGGTTGAAATGTTTGGGTTTCTTTCATACTATACAAATGGTTTTTAGAATATTTTTCATTTTCATAAGTTTTTGTGCATTACATTCATTTCATCTTAAAAGAGAAGTCACTCACATGATTTAGTTTTGAATCAGTCTATGGATTCTATGAATATTATTTATGAGTTAGCAGTTTGGTTTTGATTTGAGATTTGATGGTTGTCATTTTAAGGAGTTTTATATGACATATTTATGGGGTAATGTTGAAATCTTTAGCTTTTGACATTCTTTCTCAAAATATGATCCTCCATCCTTAAGCATAATTGAATATTCAGTCCTTTTTGAAAGCATATGGAGAGTGTTTTATTTTTTTGTTCATGAAGGTTAGTTTGTTCATGCACTGATATTTTTTTTGATAAACACATATTTTAGAAAATAATGTTAGTATTTGGGCAAGCTTCAATATGCAGTCTCAATTGGTTTATGTTATAGCATGAATTAGGGTATTATCTTAAATATATGGTATTAGGTTTTAGAAGGTCTTACATTAAAATAAATCATAGTCTTCTTATGCATTTAAAAGTTGGTGTTTTTTTATGGAAATTATGACTCATGTGTATTTTTTTATTAGGGAATATCAACATTTATGAAGTCATGAATATGTTATAGTTCTAGTGGATTGGCTATGTTGTGATTGACTTAGAAAACTTGGGGTTTGGTTTAGTATAAATGGTTTGCTTTGGAAGTTTTAAAAGACTTGAAATGATTTTTTATTTTTATTTATTTTTATTTTTATTTTTTATTTTATTTTTTAATAATATAAGTTTTAGTCTCTATTTTGTGAATGATATGCCAAGAAACAATATATGGATTATCTTAGAGTTTTGACTTTTCAACTAGCTTACATTTACAAATATGATTTTAAGATTTCAATTAAAATTAGATTTATATTAAAACTTTACCTTAATATTGAAGTTTTAAGTTTTTCCTTGAAAATGGATGTTGAAATTAAGATTCTTTGATAATTTTTGAAATTGATTTCAGAATCTTATATTGAGATAAAATTTTGAGAATTCAGTCTAGTTAGAATTATAAAGCACAATCATTTGGAAATGGAATAGTGAGATATTAGTTGTAAATTTTAGTTGATTCAATATAGTGTGATGAATTTCAATTTATGATATAGTTTCAGTTTCATTCAATGAGTTATTTAGTTTTTTAATTTTGTTTCATTGGACACTTGTTTCCAAATCTTAGATCTAATTATTATATTTTAGATTGGTCATAATATCGAGGTGGGATCAACCGAGTTTAGCAAGGAGTAATAATAATAGGGGATGGGGATGAAGTTCCAATAATTGTACTAACCAAACCATCAGAGTTTTTTATAGGGGTGGTTTTCAAGTAAGAAAATTTGTCCCTAGATTCCATAAAGTAATATGAATGTCCATTCATTTTTATGTTTCTAATCCTAAATTTTGGGACATTATAAATAATTTGCCTACTAATCCAGCCAATAGGGGTTATAGAGGTAATAGGGGTTTCTTTAGCCATAGGTTTGAAGCCAAAACCCATTCTTGAAGAATCTCATCCTGTCATTTGAACAATAATCCATAGTGTTTTCCACTATAACCTTCTAATGTTGATAGAGTTGAGCATGTTGCTAAATCTTTGCCTACAAATCAAACTACATAACTAGAAATTGAGACTACCCATGCCAAATGTTTTAGAAACATAGCCATTCCATTTGGTACACTTTCTCCTTCCCATAGAGAACCTATCATGAAAGGTAAAGGTTTGGGTTTGACTAATTCTCATATTGAACCTATTTTGGGATCTGAGAGATTAAATATGGGAATCCAAAGGTATGATGGTAGAAGGAAGATAATTGATATTCCTCCTTCCACTATGGAAAAGAGGACTGATGAAAGTCAATTTAAGCTAGATACACCAAGAGAAGTCAAGATGTTGAAGAGAATTAAATTGGAGATTGATGATAGTAAAACTGATTTAGGAACAAGATTTGTGCCCTTTCCTACTACAGAGATGGAATATAATGTTTTTCTTCATGAATAATACAAAATTGTAATTGAAGTATTGTTTGATTCAAAGAATTATTGGTTATCTAGGGGATAGAATTTTGTTTATACTAAATTTCTCATGGCAGAACTTGATTTTCCAGCTTGATACTTTAGTTTCAGACTTTGATAAATTTTGAAAATACAACAATTTTAAATTTTTGACATAAATATATATGCTTAAGTTAGTTAATATGCATTATAGATTAATATGAATAAGATTTATCAAATTTTGACTTATTTATTTTATGATTAAATGTGTATTCTATTAAATTATTAATTTATATGGGTCCTCACCTATTAAGATTAGTACCCCTGATCTATATTTTTAATGACTTGATCAATTAAGAATTTTTTGTCTTAATTAAAACCTATTATTAACTAATAATTAATTGAATTTTAAAAAAAGTCAATTACTTAACATAAACAAATAACTAACTAAAGTTACTTATAACTTATTCTCAACTAGGTTTGAAGGTATAAAAGGAGATCAAGGACTCATTTGAAGATAGAAGATCAACAAGTATTGAAGAATTAGACATTTTATGAAGTCAATCATTCATCTTTCTTCTTTCTATGCAACTTCTCTGAGATAGTACAACTTTTACAAATAGACCCAATGGTGCTTTATTTAATGGTTGAGTAATTACTTATGTAATATAGGTATATCCAGCTTTATTTATCATTTAATACTAATTATATGAAATTTTCTAAGATTAACATCTTTTTATGATTTTTATTTGTAGTCCTATAAGTAGATTCCAAGTATTCAACCTAAATAATGATGAACATTTTGCTATTTTTCAACACTTCATTGATCTATTTGGATTGTAAAGTTGTCATTTAAGTTTTTGTAAAGGAAGAATGTTGGTTTTCTTAATAAATCTATCCTTTTTATGTTAGAACAACGCTCCCTTCGAGATTCACATAATATTTTATAATTTATTTGACTTTAACTTTAACATAATTAAATTTTTCAGATTTCTTCTAATTCTAATTTTATTTCTATTTTTTGGTTATCTTCTTAATTTTAGTTTTAATCTTAGTTTCTTTTCTATTTTAGTTTCTAATTAGTTTCTTGTTTTAGATTTATTTCTTTATTTATTTAGATAATAATTAACCCTTCTTAGATTACTATTTTCTTATATATGTTTAAATTATATGATATTTTAAGTGTTTAGACTTAATCATTGCAGTTTATAGTATTTTATGTTTTATAAATTAATCATTAGACAGTTTGATTGTTGATTTTTATTTAGGTTTAGTTTTAAATGTTGTTTGGTCTTTTGTGTTTATTTAATTCCTTAGTTAGAATAGTTGTCTTTATTAAATTTTATATGTTTATTTGTTTTCTTTTATTAGTTTATTAGTTGGTTATTTGTTATCTCACTCTTTAACTTACGTGTTTGATTCTCTTCTCTTTTATTTGATCTATCTCTTTTATTTTCTATTTTATTTTATAGTTAACTTGGGTAAAATTATAGGAAAGAAACAAAGATATTATTTGAATATATACATATTATTGAATCAAATTTCTATTCTTCAAGAGACTATCTAACTCATCAGTTTTCTCTATTGGAGAGAATAAATTACAGATTCTTATATTAATTGATTCATGGTTTGATAGATGGATTTTTTATTGTTATAATGGAATAATTTATTTTGATAACTTGTTGATTATTCCCTAGAACTTATAATAAAAAACCCCTCATGTCTTTAGGATCTTAGATGAACCTTTAGAACCCCATGATTAGATTGGTATGTTTTCAACTTGACCTTCATGATAGGTGAAAGGGTTGATTCATTGATGACATATTTTCCATCATCAACACAATCCTTTTCCATAAGTGTATATTCATGTTCATAAGTTACTAATGTGTAATTGAAATAGTATATTGCATACTCTTTTCCATATTCACCATGTTTGGCCAAAAGTTCCCTTCATGCATGTTTTGTTGCTAAAATGTAAAAAAGTAATAGTTTGCTTGGTGTAGGTAGAGTCAATACTAGTGGATTAGCCAAATATGTCTTCAATTTGGTAAATTATTTTTCACAATATGTATCCCATTAAAATTTGGCACCTTTATTTAAATGGTGTGTGAATGGATGACAATTATCAACCAACTGTGATATGAAATGATGTATATACTAAATTTTTTCCTATAATCTACAAAGTTGTTCCAAATTGGATGGAAGCATTTCAAAAATAGCATTCACCTTATACAAATCTACCCCAATACATATTTGTGACATAATTAACCCTAAAAGTTTTATCAAATTAATGCCAAAGGTGCACTTCTTAGGATTGAGACATACCTTGTATTGGTGAAGCCTCTCAAATATTTTTCATGGATTGTCAAGGTGGCCTAAAAGTGTTCTTGATTTAGCTAAAATATCATCAACATAGTTTTAAATGATGTCATTCATCATGTCATGGAAGATGAAAATCATGGCACATTGATAGGTTGCACCTGCATTCTTCAAAATAAAGGGCATGACTTGATAACAAAACATTTCCCATAGAGTGGTGAACATGGGTTTATGTTAGTCCTATGGTGCAATCTTAATCTAGTTATACCCTAAAAATCCATCTATGAGGGATAAAATTTTGTATCCTACTATTGAATTAACTATCATGTAAATGTTAGGTAGTGTTAAATCATCTTTAGGGCATGCCTTGTTAATGTCTCTAAAATTGGTAAATAGATGAATGCCTTGTAGCTTTTTTATTGACTGGGATGATGTTAGAGATCCACTCATTATATTTGAGTGGTCGAATGAACCCTTCATCCAATAAATTTTTTAACTCCTTTTTTCATTATGATGGTTATGCATAGATGCATTTTATACAATTTGTGTTTAACTAGTTTTGCATCTAAATGGACAACTAGGTGATGTACCACTAATGAAGGGTTAAGACCAAGCATGTTTGAATATGACCATGAAAACATATCAATAAAGTCTTTTATAATGGTAACAATGAATTCACAATAATCATTAGTGAGGGATGTTCCTAGATCCCAATATACTAAACCAATAATGTTGAGTCATCCTCAAAAATAGTAGGTAAGGAATAGAATGGATCCTCTTTAGATACCTATTGATCACAATCTACACCCATGTATAAGGAATCTGAACCAACTATGTTAGGCAATGGCTAGTTGTAAAATACTTCAATAAAATCCTGAGGAAGGTATTCAAAAACTTGTTTTTCTTTAGAAATAATGCCAAAACCAATGGTAATATTATACTAGATGGGCACTATGATTCTTGGGGAGAGAGATGAACTTCCTTGTCTAAGGGCACCTGAAATAGGTTTTCACTCAAGGAATCATCTTTCTATTTACTCTTTCCCTAATCCAAAGGCACCCCAAATAGTTTTTTGCCTAAATATCTCCATGTTTTACTTTTATCATGACCACAAAAGTTTGCCTACTCTCCAAAATAGGTAACAATGTCCAAATGGTAATCAAAGCCTTATTTTTTATCACTAGTCAACAATTCATCTCGAAGGCCCATGAACTAAACAATATATTCCTCATTATGAAAGTAATCCAAAGGTATGATAGAGTGTTTTTAGTCCCAATCGACTAAGTCAGGATAATGAAGGGTAAGTAGATAATGAGATGTAATGGTCATGATGGAATTGGAATCAAATAAATTAGTATCTTCTAGATCATTATAGGCACTATAATGAGATACTTAAAATAACTATTGGGTGTTTTATTATCATTTGATGAAGAGGAATTAGCCTCAAAATTAATGGGGTCACCCATAAGTGGTGTAAATCCAAGACATTTATTCCCTGTAATTTTAGAAGGTGAGATAGGTTCAATATTTATTTGTACATTAAATCCCAATACTCTTCATGTATAGTGTAAGCTATCCATGATTTTTTTTGGTATAATATACTTGACACTCTTGAATCAATTTTCAAAATCATCACCATACAACCAGCCTCCCTCAATGCTAGTAGACCAATTGTTATTGGGTGACATATTAGGTACAAAGATGAGTGGCTCTTGTAGAGTGGATTTGGATTTATTTTTCCAAATCATGTTGGGTCGGCTAATATTTTTTGATAGTTTAGGATGGCCATAAGACTTAGGAGACTTACATAATTTTACAATTTGGAATGCATCATGAATGGTATATGTGGTAATACCATTGCATTGAACAATGAAATGGGTGGACATGGTAGCATGAAATAGATCAGTAAAAGTGGAAATGAGGTTACTAGTGTTGATATAATAGGACTTGGGAGGTTAAAAAACCACACCTTACCTTTCTTACCTACCAATTCAAATATAGGATAATAGGTTTACTATCATACTCAGTGTCTATATGTTTGAAATATTGGTATGGTTAAGTCATCGTAAATAGTGACTTCTATACCATAATGGGGGAACTTGATGTGTTGATGTAGGGTGGAAGGGGATACTCATACATCATAGATCTAAGGAAAACCAAAAACATAATTATAAGGTAGTTTTATATCATTGACATGGAATAAGGCATCATGGGTGATAGGCCCAATAATGATTAGTAGATAAATGGTTCCTATAGATTCTTTTTTTATGTTGTCATAAGCTTTGATAGTGATGGTATTTGGTCACATATATATCATTATATGTCCCAATGTTTGGACTAGTTTCAATGACGTTGTGTTCAATCTACAACCATTGTCTATAAGAACCTATTTGATTTTATAATGGGAAATAACATATTCAATGTATAGGGGATTGTTATGCATGGGGGCAAGGGATGACATATCTCATTGGTTGAAGATAAGTTGTTGACATAGATACAAATGTCCCACAAGTGATTGGAATTGGTTAGAATTAATGTCATTAGGCACAGTGGATTGTTGAAGGAAATAATTTAGTATAGTCCTATGAATTTTAGATGTATGCAAGAGATCAAAAATAGATATTTGAGTAGATGTTTTTCATAGTTTTTCACTCATACTAAATGGCTTCTCAATAATGAGATAATTATGGTTGGTCTTAGTTGGCATAATATTTGTTTTAGGATTGATATTAATCGATATAGTGTTTAACTTGAAATTAGTATTGGAAGAAGGCAAAGGGACATGGAGGATAACTTCCAGTCATTTAGTTACAATTATATAATTTCAATTTACGAGGGAGTTATTGTAAGTAATTATAAGAATGAAGAGGTCTAAGAATGGTAACCCATGAAAATTAAGGTGCAATTTAAGTGCCATAACCTGGTTCAAATTTAGCTAAAATAGAGGATGGTGATCCTAAAATAGAGAGACCAATATTTTGAGCAACATTGGATGGTACACGGGACTTGATCTTATGGTAGTGATGTGATTACTAGTAATATGCCCTATGGTGTTGTTGTAATCATATGGTACAAAATGGTACTAGATTTAATTGGTTCAGGTGTTATGATCTTGATTATAGGTGTTGTTCATATTTTTATTTGATTGTAACCTTGATTATGTTGTTGATTTCACTCTTAGCCTTGGTTCTAATTCCTCCTCTATTATTGGTTGTTATGCTTAGGAAATGGATATTTGTATATACCCATGTTTTAATTGGTGTTAGTTGGAAGTCTATGGTCTGACTCAATTTCTCTATTCTTTATTAATTTTTTAATAATGTGCCTTAATTGCACACAATTATAAACTACATGGCTAATAATATGATGGAAATCACAAAACTCATCTTCATTATACCAGTTAGGCTTAGGCTAATCCTTAGGAAAGGATTTTGGCACAAGCCAAATAATCATGTTGGAAACAACTAATTTCTTGAAGACTGACTCAACAGGCTCCCTTAGATCACCAAATGACCTTTGTATAGGAAATCCTTTACATGGTAGATCTATTTGTAGTGTGAGTAATGGATTTAATGATGTATTTTAAATAGATGGCTCTTATCTTAGGATTCTCAATGGTATTGGTATAAATAGGTTCTTGGTCTTGATGAAATTTTTGATCTTTAGAATATATTTTAACCAATCCTTTAGAAATAAATTCCATATCAATATGTATGCCTTTATCGATTATTTTTTTGCATGTGTTGGCACAAGTGAGTTTTTCTAACTGTTTTTGCTTTTTTTAATATTTAGAAGAAACTAAGATTAATGGTCAGGGGTTTGTACGTACTCAGATTAAGCTACGCACCGTATCCAGACGATTGAAGGAGCTCCTCTTTGGTTGTGGAGGATGACACCTATAGATAAGAAGACTTGAACATAAAAAAATGTTAAAGACAGATGTGGTAGACTGCCAAGCGATATGCTCGGTCCCAAAAGTGCAAAGACTTCCTTGAGGGATGACAGTCCACTGTTTATAAGTAAACATGTCAAAAATAAAGAAATGGCAAATGACTAACAAAGAGGAAATTAGATAATGCGTACCTATTTCCTTGCAGTCGGTCTGCCACAGTCACCGACGTCAGTAGTCCTACCAGCGTCGGTTGGTAAAGTTTCTGATGTCGATTAGGCTGCCGGTGTTGGTAGGGGTAGTGGTCGATGTTGGTCAGGGTAATGGCCTTGGACAGGTTTGTGGTCAACTGAGGGGTCTGGTAGGAGTCTGGGTCTGTGCAGGGTTGTAGGGAGACAAATAAGGTTTACAAAAGGATAAAGGTAGATGATAGGTTGTCAAAAAGGGTCAAGATAAAAGGAAGGCTTTATAGCCTCTCCAAGAAGAAAGCTGGGTCTGGTTGAAGGTTGGGTCTGGTCTGGTAGTATTTAGAGATAGCAAATTGACTAAGTTATTCTAAATTACTAAAATGAAAGGGGGGAAGAAATACTTAGCTCTAGTGAAATAAAGAACCAAGGTGTTGAACACTTGTGCCTATTACGACTGATGTCCAGGTCCGTGCAATGCTTTAGTCCAATCTGGAGTGACCGGTGTAGAGTCTCTGGGCCAAGGGAGTGTTGGTTAAAGTTTGATCTCTGTTGATGTCCCAGTCTGCGAGGAAGAAAGAGAGAGAGAGAGAGACTGATCTGTGTGAGAGAGAGAGTCTTAGAGTCCAAGAGAGAAGTGTCTAAGAGGAAGTTGATTCAGGATTCATGATTAGTCATTCCCCTGATTGAGAGGTTAGAACTCAGTTTAAGTAAACTGACGTCAGCAATCTCGCTGACGTCGGCCAACATTTGACCGACGTCGACAAGTGGAGAATGAGTAAAAGGGCTAATAAGCATGTTCTCCATCTGCCAAGTGCATAGTCCGTTGGAGAATTGTCAAAGGTCAGGCTAAATACGCATGAGAGTTGGTTAGGCGGTTGGAAATGAGTG
The DNA here is from genome assembly GCA_037957365.1 of Torreya grandis. Classification (NCBI taxonomy): domain Eukaryota; kingdom Viridiplantae; phylum Streptophyta; class Pinopsida; order Cupressales; family Taxaceae; genus Torreya; species Torreya grandis. The sequence goes on along the minus strand of JARHVA010000159.1, from coordinate 3,923,274 downwards.
AGAATAGGTCTTAGGTGGATGACTTAGTCTTAAGGTGAGTGATAGGGTGGGAAATGGTCCAAGGTGAGGTGTCTTAGGTGAGGTGTCCTAGGTGATGTCATAATTTAAAATAAGTTGTTTATTTTAAATTAATAAGATGTGGGTTAGGGCCAAGGGGTGTCGACACAATTTAGGTGTCTACATTTGCCCCTTTTTGTCTTGTTGGTTGTTCTGGATGAACTGCAAGACAAAAATAAGAATAGATGCCCCAGGTATGAGATAAGGTGTAGGTTGCCAGATGCCCCAGGTATGAGATAAGGTATTCCCCCTCAAAGTGGGAGTCGAGGGAAGGTAACCTGATATCAGGTGCTAATTTGATAAGTAGTGGATAGATATGGTGAAGTTGGAGTGTGAATGTTGCAATAGTTGAGATTGCATGTATACCCCTTCATGTGATAGATAGGTCAAATTGTCGTAGTCAAAGGTCGAGGAGTGCTAAAATTGAAATAACCGGTCCCCAGCATTTAGTCATTGCTAATTGGGTTAAATGATCGACGCTGTAGCTCCAATGGTCATCGTGTTCCAAGTATCTTGGGCTTAGGAAGTGCTCTTGGAAAACATGAAAATGTCACAAGTAGTGGGGATCAACTAGAGTGCAATCTGATACTTGTGAAGGTCATAATATGAGGTGCAGACAATTTTGCTATCTATTCATGAGGTAGCATATATGCAATCAAAACAACTAAGGCAGAGTTGTCTCGAAAGTGGTCATGGTCTAAGGAGATAGGCGTAATCTCCATGGTCGTTGGTCGAGTCTTGTTGAGATATAAATGATCTCAATGGTTGATTGTTGTGGTCAGGGAGATGTATGTGATCTCCAATGTGCCCCATGAGAAGTCAAAAGTGACCTCTACAATGTTAGGGCTGGTTGATTGGTCATGATTTCATTAAAGGTTAGATGGTTGGTCCGTCAAGTAGATGGACAAACGAAATGGCCGTCATCATTAGGGAGACGAATGGGGGAATGGCCAAGCTAACCTGAGTGATGCCTACAAAGCCTCTGTTGTAAGGGGCATCAGACTAATGTAGTTCAGAAAAAGGGTCAAAGTGGTTGATAGTTGGTTATGTTAGAGATGTCAACATTTCCCATATGTGTGATGGTACATGCTTGAAATGATGAAGATATGATGATGTTACAGCCTTTTCCATATTATGTGATGGTATATTCTGTAACATTGGTGATGTGGTCTTTCATCCCTAGCAATTTTCCATATTGGTGATGGTGTATGATAAAAATGAATTGCATATATTTATGCTTCATCAAGTAATGGTTTATGCTGGCATAAATTGTGTGGTCGATAGTTTCCATGTGTATTGTTTTCCATAGAAACTAGTGTGAATGGGCTATGACAATGTTAGTGGTCTGAAAAAGGTTTGGTTGGTTTGGTTGGGTTATAAAATGATTTGGTTGTATGTGACCAAAGTGTAAGAAGTGAAAGGCACGTTGCTCTTTCATTGACAAGGACTATAATGATAGCATAGATAAGGTTTTTGGAAACAAAAGCCCCATTCATGCATTATGTCATTTGACCGTTGGTTTGTGTTAGAGAAGTAGTCGAATTACCTGACGTTAAGTGAGCTCGAAATCCCTTGAGTATGTTGGGGTGATAAGTGTGATTATGTGATATGTCAGGATAGCGTAACCCTTTTTTAGTAGGGATAGCTTTGACCCTTTTATAGGTGATCCTGAGAACAACTATAGACAAGTCCATGACTTAATAGTTTGTAGACTGATCAATACGGGGAGTCTTCTTGAGGATTTTATTTTATTTTTATTTTATTTTATTTTTTATGGTCATGTTGAAGCTAATCGGTATGAGAAGCTTTTTAGAGGGTGTTGTGTATGTAGCAAAATTTGGTCATAGCCATCCTTCGAGGGAATGGTCTATATTGGCTTTGTATGCTAGAATGTTTGTGAATAGCTGTCCTTCAAGGGAGCAGTCTATTAATTACAACAATGATGTTGATGTAGCTATCCTTCGAGGGAGCAGTCTACATGTATAGTTTATGACCTTTGGAATATAGGCATCCCAGTTTATGTTTTTTTTTTAAAAATTGGACTTTTGTCATGGACTAGTCTATAGCGGTGTAGAGGGTTTCCCTTTTATTAGGACAAAGCATTCATGCTTGACAAAAGGGTTAACTAATGTTGGGAATAAGGGTTGAAAGGAATAGAAATGATGATGATGATGATAGGGTTGCTCAAGGGATGAGCTTAAGTTAAACGTCAAGTGAATGATTACTTGACTAACAGTAGAATGGTCAAAGATATAAGACATTAAGGGGCTCAAGTTTTGGCCAGCCTTCGAAAGAAGACCGATGATAAGTCCCTGATCTATGCTTGTGCGTCATGATGTAAGTTCCAAGTCAATTAGGAGCAAACTTGCCCCATTTGCTTCATTCCATATTGGTCACATGTTGGTTGATGTTGGACATGAAGTTGGTTCATATGTTGTTGGCATGTTTTGGTCGATGTTGGTCATGAAGTCAGTTAGTATGTTGTTGGCATTGGATAAGGAGGCCGTCAAGACCTCATTTGTAGAGAAGTCCCCCTAGCATGGTGTAGCGAGCAGTGTTCTTAATAAAATATAGCCGTGCATTGCTAGAGAGATTAGGAGGCTTAATAGCATATGTTAAGTAGTCAGCAGGTCGCTTATGCCAAGCGTTATGTGGACTAGAGGGGCTAGGAGGAATTTCCCCTAGTGATGTTGGTCGAGACATGTCCAACATAGAAATCTTGGACATAGAAATCTTGGGTTGTGTTGGTTGAGAGGTCTTGATGAATAATGGATATGTCAAAGGTGTAGAAGTCTGGTCTTTTCCTTTATTCTTCACGGTTTGGGGCCTAGTGGCCACATGAATAGTGTTGATTTCGAATAAAGGAGGAGATGGTGGTAGAGGGACCATAGTCTTGTATGGGGATCCCAATTTAGGTGAAGAGGTTTGGAAAGTATGGGATGGTGATGATTTTTTGTCAAAAGAGTGGTCAGAAGAAGCCTCAATGTGAGGGGTGTCTTCTTTCAAGTGTTGGCGAATAACAGCCTTAAGGGCATAGCAATGCTCAGTATCATGTCCAAGTGTGCGATGATACCAACAGATTTTAGTGACGTCGAACCAAGATGGTTTTGATCTGAGAGGTTGATATGGTTTAATAGGTAGGAGAGTGATGATAGATGACTGCAACAATTGACATAACATCGAAGCATATGAACCCCTTAATGGGTTTGTAGTTGGGGTTGACAACTTCTTTTTAAGAGTTGTTTGGGGAGTTTGTCATGTCATCTTTTTAGTTGGCGATGTGGCCAGATGTGGAGATGACACGTTGTTGTTGAGAGGTGTTGGATGTTTTGGAAGAGGTATGTTTGTGTTAGGTTGAGAGAGTAATGGAGGCAATTTGCCTCTGTGAGGTGTTAGAGTAGGAAGCACTCCTATTAGGGTGGAAGGGTGTGGGCCCAAAATAGAGGGTAATGGTGATGGTCGGAGAGAAGTTCTCCAATGTAGCTTAGTAGCCTTCTTTGGTTTAGTGTGAGGACTGCTATTGTGCGGGTTGAGGTTCAAGCCTACCTTCACTTGTGGGTGAGTGAGGTTTGAGAGACATGGGATGGTCATGGATTTTGCATGTGGTCGAATAGTGAGGAAAGTATGATCCCCTAATGATGATAAGAAGGATGAGGGCATGGCAGCTGGTGTTGGTGCCTTCAAGACATCTTCCAATATGGGAGAGTTCAAAGTTGACTCTCCTACATTTGAAAGTGGGGTGGATGGAATACTAATAGGAGAAGAAGGCTCTTCTACCTGTGGTGGAGAAATAGGAAAAGAGAGTTCTTCTACCTGTGGAAAAATAGGAGAAGAGAGTTCTTCAACCTGTGATGGACAAATAGGAGAAGAGAGTTATTCTACCTGTGATGGGCAAATAGGAGAAGAGAGTCCTTCTACCTGTGATGGACAAATATGAGAAGAAGGCTCTTCTACCTATGATGGACAAATAGGAGAAGAGAGTTCTTCTACTTGTGATGAGCAAATAAGAGAAGGCTCTTTTACCTGTGATGGACAAATAGGAGAGAGAGTTCTTCTACCTGTGGTGGACAAATAGGAGAAGAGAGTTCTTATACCTGTGATGGACAAATAGGTTGATTAACCTCTTCAGACTTTGGGAGAGGTTGGTTAGAAACCATGTCGACCGTGCGTATATTACGCTCTTGAGGGTCATCGACTATGGTCTGAATGTTATTCTAACTTGGGGGATGGTTAGGCAATGGTTGTCTAAAGACATCCATGTTTTGGTTGGCCAGAGCATTTGGGTTATCCAAAACAAGATCCCCCTTGTCCAGCATGTCTTGAATGATGTTTTTGAATGTTTTGCAGTTGTTTATGTTGTGACCATTGAAACGATGATAGTGACAGAAGTCATTTTCCCTATACCATGTAGGGATGGCTTTTAAAGGGTCAAATTGAGGGAGATTGAGGACTCCCTACTTGATGAGTTTATCCAACATGGAAGCGTATGACTCTCCTATTGGAGTGTATTGACGTTGTACATGCCATTGTTGGAATTGTCTTTTGATTTAGTCTGATGTGGAAGGCTGAGATTGATTGGTTGTTGTTGAAGATGATGGTCTAAGGACCACAGTGTTTGCTAATCCTTTGGACTTGGAGTGGGAAGAAGAAGGTTTGGATGAAGAAGGGTCATTAGATTTTGTGTTGATATTTTTACTACGCAATGTGACCTTGTTTTCTTCAACTGCGCGGAGTTCAAGCTTTCTGGCCATAGTGAAAGCTTCATCAAATGTGTAGAATGTTTGAACCCACAAGGTAGATGAGATGTGCTTGGCACATGCTCGTGAAAAGAGCTCAATGAGCTCAGGTTGAGGTAATGAAAAGGAAAATTGGTTAATCAAAGCTCTCCAACGAGCAACGAAGTCAACTATTGACTCATCGTCGAATTGTTTAATAGAATAGAGATCTGTAATGGAGACCTTCTTAGTGATGTTGATTGAAAATTGATCGAGAAATAGTTGGGCAAGTTGAGTGAAGGAAAGAGAGAATGACTGGTAATGGAGCTATACCAGTCAAGGGCGGTGCCAGAAAGTGACATGGGAAATGTGCACAGTAGTAATGCATCATTGTGCGCTATGAGGTAACAAGCATGTCTAAACGCTCGTATATGTTATTATGGGTCCTCTTTACTCTAAAAATGAGTAAATTTGGGGAGTTCCCACTGGTTAGTATATGGTCGAATAGGCACCGAAGGGTGAATGGATTCATTGCATATTGTTCATATGAAATAACATTGCTTGAACCGAAAATGGATGTCTCAAAATTAGACATCTTATCCATTAGCATCTTGATGAGATCGGCTGACAGATTAGCAAGTGGAACACCCCCCAAGTTGTAAGGTACCTAAAAGGTATTAGGAGGGGCATATGATGTACTTGGTTGCGTTTGTATAGGCACAACGTATTGGTAGTTCGGCATAGGGATTGATGTTGAGGTCAAGGGGGCTTGTGCCATGAAGCTAGAGGGCACAAGTTGACTAGATACCGCCAAAGGTGGTTGAATGGCAGCATTGGTAAAAGGATAGGTAGTCACTCCCACATTTATAGGCGCAAGAGTGTGTGGAGTAGAGACAACTAAGTTTTCAAAAGGTGAAGTACTTGGTTGAATTGATTGTGGTTGAGGGGGTATAGAAACCCCGATGGAGGTAGGTCTAAAAATAGATGGGGAGGCCGAATCTTGATGATTGACCATGGTCAGCTTGTTGGTTGAGACAATGGCTTGAGTGATGATGGGTTGGCTAGCGGATGGTGTTGATACCATTGCTGCTTCAACTGAGGAAGTTGGCATCCCATAAATGGGATTACCTGAAGGGTCTCACATTTGGTTTCTCACGAGATAGTGTTGGAGAGCCTTGACATTATGATCAGTCTCTCAAAGTTTTGATCCCCTTTGGGAACAATTGGATGTTGGTCGGGGCTAGGCTGGATAGGAGTATGCTCAATATCTGAAGTATACTCCATTTGGTGACTTGATATAAAAGGCGAAGGTGAAAGTGGTTGTTGCCTCGCGTGGTCGATAAGAGATTTGGCTTGACTACATGTCAAAACCATGGAAGGCAAAAAGGGTTAGGTTCCAGAAACTATGGATTTCAATTTTAGAAAACTTGAAGTGGTCAGAATGTGTGTTTGACAGCAAAAAGGTCAAGTTTTAAGTTGCTATTTTGGAAAATAATTTGTTGACAGTGACCGACGCCAGTTTAAAAACCGATGTCGATGAGTAAAAGTTTCTAACGTCGGTGGAAAAATTGATGTCGGTGAGGAAAAGTTGCCGACATTGATGGAAAAACCGATATCGATGTTTGTGTGTTTCTAGAAACTCAAAAAATTGAAAGTTTTTGGAAGAAAAGGAGAAATTCTGAGTTGTTTCAAAATTCAAAGTAATGCGTCCTCACTAGCTCAAAAAACTAGATAAAAATAGCAGAAAAGATGAAGGCAAGCAACCTCTAAACGTTTAATTCCTAAGAATAAATTTTTAGAGTCATGGTGGATTATGCCTTAGAAGAATATGTTTGGGGATGGGATTTTAGAAAGGGTCCTGAAGAGGCAGTTTAAAGCTGGTTTCGGGTTAGTTTTGGTGCTCAAAAGTCTATATTAGGTTTCGTACATGGCTTGGTGCTAGGGGCTTGCTCCCCTCACTTCACAATCCCAAACCCAAGCTGGGTCGCTTAGCCAGTATATATTTCCCCTAGAGTTTATACTCTATCAGAGGACAGAGTGGGTCCTCCTCTTGGTTGTGAAGTCCAAGTAGGATCGCTGGGAAGGGTAAGGTATCCACTAGGTGGTGAAATCCTAGTTGGGCCTTGTCTCAGGTATGTTATATGTTTGATTTTGTGAATGTGGTCTGGTCATGTAACATAAGTGCACTATGATTTATTCATAATGAAGTTAATTACTAGATGAGCTAAATATGCATTCAAGCAGGTGTGAAATGCATTTAACTTTTAACCAAAATTGAAATGTTTGTTCAGATACAGACAAGTGAAGAAAAGGTTAAGAGCATGAATTTCACTACTCTAAGATGCAAGAGGAAAGGTGACAAGAAGAAAAAGAAAGATTCTTTTTAACTTGCTTATGATGTCTTTTGGAAAGTAAAAATAAAGAAAAAGGATGCAAGGAGAGAAAATTTCCCTAATGCAGCTATATGAATGATTGTCTTTAGAAGGAAAAGACATGAACCCAAGGAAACTCCAGGGGTCCCACCGAGTGTGCTAGAATGTTTCTAACTATTTTTGCTTTTTTAATATTTAGAAGAAATAAGAAACTAAGATTAATGGTTAGGGGTTTGTACATACCTGGATTAAGCCGCACACTGTATCCAGATGATTGAAGGAGCTCCTCTTTGGCTGTGGAGGATGACACCTGTAGATAAGAAGAGTTGAACAAAAAAAATGTTAAAGACAGATGTGGTGGACTGCCAAGTGATATGCTCGGTCCCAGAAGTGCAAAGACTTCCTTGAGGGATGACAATCCATTGTTTATAAGTAAAAGTGCCAGAAATAAAGAAATGACAAATGACTAACAAAGAGGAAATTAGATAATGCATACCTATTACCTTGCAGTCAATCTGCCATAGTCACTGACATTGGTAATCCTGTCGGTGTCGATTGGTAAAGTTGCCAATGTCGGTTAGGCTGTCGGCATCAGTAGGGGTAGTGGTCAATGTCAATCAGGGCAATGGCCTTAGATGGGTTTGTGGTTGACTGAGGGGTTTGGTAGGAGTCTGGGTCTGTGCAAGGTTGCAGGGAGACAAATAAGGTCTGTAGAAGGACAAAGGTAGATGATAGGTTGTCAAAAAGGGTCAAGATAAAAGGAAGGCTTTATAGCCTCTCCAAGAAGAAAGCCGGATCTGGTTGAAGGTCGAGTCTAGTTTGGTAGTATTTAGAGATATCAAATTGACTAAGTTATTCTAAATTACTAAAATGAAAGGGGGGAAGAAATACTTAGCTCTAGTGAAATAAATAACCAAGGTGTTGAACGCTTGTGCCTATTACGACTGATGTCCTAGTCTCGTGCAATGCTTTAGTCCAATTTGGAGCGAGCGGTGTAGAGTCTCTATGGCCAAGGGAGCGTTGGTTGAAGTCTGATCTCTATTGATGTCCCAGTCCGTGAGGAAGAGAGAGAGAGAGAGAGAGCCTGATCCATGTGTGAGAGAGAGTCTCAGAGTCCAAGAGAGAAGCATCTAAGAGGAAGTTGATTCAGGATTCGTGATTAGTCATTCCCCCAATCGAGAGGTTAGAACTCGGTTTAAGTAAATCGACATTGGTGATCTCGCTGGCGTCGACCGACATTTGACCGACGTCAGCGGGTGGAGAATGAGTAAAAGGGTTAACAAGCCCGTTCTCCATCCGCCAAGTGCATAGTCCGTTGGAGAATTGTCAAAGGTCGGGCTAAATACGCACGAGAGTTGGTTAGGCAGTTGGAAATGAGTGAGAATAGGTCTTAGGTGGATGACTTAGTCTTAAGGTGAGTGATAGGGTGGGAAATGGTCCAAGACGAGGTGTCTTAGGTGATGTCATAATTTAAAATAAGTTTTTTATTTTAATTAATAAGATGTGGGTTAGGGCCAAGGGGTGTCGACACAATTTAGGTGTCTACAGTGAGTCTCATATTATGAGTGACCTCAAGGTGTAGGTTCTATGAGAAGGTATTAGCTAGTTTTTATCTATAAAATTATGTTTGAGGAGATTAGATAGTGATCTCCACCTTTGTAGATAGGACGTAAAACTTTCTCCATCCCTTTGTTTGGATTTACATAAGTCAACCATTATTAGCTCATGTTTGATGTTGTAAAAAAGTAGTTAGATATTTTTTTTGATAAAATGTTGAAAGTCATTACTGATCCTTTAGGTAATTTTATGATCCAATCTAAGGATTGTACACCAAAGCTGCATAGAAATAAGTGAAAAAAATACACACTATTTTAGGATACTTCTCTACATACAACAAATAAGGCTTATATATGCTCTTTAGGATCACCCTTCCCTTTGTATTTATCAAATTAGGTACATCAAAATGAGGTGATAAGGGTACTTTAAGGATTATCACATCAAAGGGATAAGGTAATATCTCATTGAAATTTTAATTTTGGTTTGGTTACCTATTTGAAGCCTTAAGACTACCTCCATTGTGTTCCACTCTTGGATATTTGGAGCAGTTTGCAATGGAAAGAGATAGTTATGTTGATTGTTCATTGATTGATAGGTTTTATTTGGGTTAGAGTGGGTAGGAATAGATCCTCCCTACATGGTCCTATTAGGAATCTACACCCTATGTCTTAAGCTCTATGATTGGTTCAGTGTTTGTTGTTGGTTTTGAGGCACATAGGAATCAGTATGATGTTGTTGATTCAAAAGGTTATGTTTTTGATCCCTAGGTATATGATGTTAATTCCAAGGAATCTATTGTTGTGATATATAGGTAAGCTAGTGATTTTGAGGAACCTAGTGTTGATTTATAAGAAAATATTGACATTACTAGTTCACAAGCATAACCTGTTGTTATCATGAACTATAATAAGTTGGTCTTGCATTTTGAAAATTATTCATCACTTATTGGGGTGGTGGATTATTAAAAACTTAGTTTTGGGAGTGATTTCATGATTTTTGATAAATATAAAATACATGTCATGCATTAAGAATGGTTTCGTGATGGTTTAATATTTTGTGTTATGTATCACAAGGAACATGGTGAAAAAAATTCATTGGCATAGCATATTCGAGAGGAGCTAAAGGATTTACCTCATGGATAGGGTTAGTATGGTTTGGTTATTAAGGTAACTAATTTTTATCTATTGACATGGTTTTGTTAAATGACAACCAATAAGTTGTTGAGTCAACAACAAGTTGATCTGTATAGCATTGACTAATTTGTTGTATCATAAATGCAATAAAATGACATGTTTGGGAAAAATCTACAAATGTAACCTTTTATTTTATAGAATAAGAAATGTTGTTTTGGCACTTGATTTTGAGGTTTTTATTGTTCAATAAGGTTCTTACTATTTCTCTTTTATTCAAACAAGGGTATGCAATTGTTCTTTTAGAAAATATAAAAAGAGTCTAGCTCTTGATTCTATTAGTATTAAAAGATCTTCACCTTGGTATTTGATTGGTTGGTTGTTAATGTATTGACCTTGGTTTTATCCCATAATCGGATGGATTTATTTGTACATGACTGAGAATTATTTTCCATCATAAAAGTTTCCATCCTCATAACTAGGGCTATAAGAGACCCCGCTATAAGTGTATCTCTACATGGTTAGAATAGTACTCAATCTTTGAGCAAATTTTCAAACATATATTTGGCTTAATTTAGAATTTAGAAACACTATCAAATGATCCTTTAAAACTTTATAATTAACTTGGATAATGTACCGGCATAGAATGAGAAGAAGCAAAGTCTTTAGGATGTTTGACCCTGGTATGTCAAAATCAACAAACTAGAAGAAGGTGGAAAAATCATAGAACTTAGAATGTAGGTTAACACAAGGAAACCTACATCTAAAATATATCTATACCATATAAAAATATAATGAGACCATGGTTGGTGTCTATTATCAAATCAGAAGAAGTTTGAATGGTCCAGTAACTTAGAGCATATGGAAAATGTAAGAAAATCTAAATTCAAACTTTAGAAGAAAATGGGTAACATAATTACACATAATAAAAAATAAATTCAAATGGTCTAGGAACTGAGAGCATGGATTAACATGAGAAAACATATGTTTTAAATTGAAACCAAAATGGTTAAGGTAATGATACCAAGTGAGACAAATATTATCATTTTAAATGATAGATGTAATATTCTGAGAAATGGTCAAGTGTCAAATGGTAATGTGAATTGAATACCAACTTAATGTGTAAATAGATTTCAATGTGTAAAATATGGGAAAAAGACTCACACTTAAGTAAGGATATAACAGTAATATCAAAATCTAATCCAAGTGACATGACCCAAACACAAAGAGTAAAACACTCAAGCCCAAGTGATAGGCAAGACTCAAGTGAAAACTATTTATCCTTAGATCGAATACTTTAAAATGGATTTTGAATTTAGTTTGAAAGGATTTAAGACTTATTTTATTTTTTATGACATGGTTAATTAACACTCATAATGCATTTAAATAAGAAGGAATACCTAAGTGCACCTTCATATGATAAACTGACACAATGTATACATAGTATCCACCAAAGCTTGTACCGATATAACAGTCTTGAAAGGAATTAAATGTTAATCCAAAAATATAGATCTCATATAGGTAGAGTTTTTAAAACCCCACTCTATCTCTCAAGAACTAATACATGGAAAGGAACGTAAAACACTAAATCAACTCAACATTTAGAAAGATATTCCACGAGTGGGGTTAGTTAATCTAAATTTTTGACTTGGCTTATCTAAATGTCCATGAGTACGTAAAAAAACTTGGGCATAATAAATGTTTTTCAATGGATTCAAACCACCTATCTTGTTATACGAGGGTCGTATCCCTTGCACAATGATTTCAACTATGTACTTCTTAGTGAAGTCCAATATATGGACTTCTAATTAACCTGAGTCCTCTTTTGTCTAGTTAGGATAACCACTCAACCACTGTCCCATCTATTTATCACACTCAATTTATAAACCCCACCAGACAAGTGGGGTTGTAAAAATGTTAGGAGATGAAACCCCAAGTCAAAGTCCACATAAATAACCCATGAGGAGGTGATGAACTCTAACTCATAAGCCAAAAAGAAAAATAAAAGAAGAATCAGGATATATATGAGTCATCCAAGTCCCTAGGAACAAAGAGAGATCATATGCAACATTTATTTAGGTTTGAATTAATAAAAAAGTAAAACAATGAGTTTTTTAGTTACCCAAGTTCCCTAAAGGGGACAAGGGGAGAGCATACGCATAAGGCTTTACTAAAATGAAACTAAGTGTTTTGTAAAAATGAAGAACATATATCAAAGTGCTCTTAGGAACTCTAAGTCTAAATTTGATTGTTCTTTTTAAACACTTATAGAAATGTGATTTAAATTTGGCCTTTGTTTAGAGCATTGAAATGACAAAAAAAATAAAGTTCTTTGTATAAGTTTTTAAATCACCAAAAGACAATGTGAAATGGTTTCATTAAAGTGTTAAACTTCTTCTCTTTTGATTAATTCCTGATAAGAAGCATCAGAGGATTAATTTATACTTGATTAGATGATAAAGGCTAATCAAAAATTATATCAAAACCATGAAAATATGACCTCAAGAATGATTTTCTAATTATATAGTAAAGTGTAAATTGTGAAATTACATGCTAATAAAAATACAAAAAATCAAAAAACACAAAAAGCTAACAAGGGTGATTTAATAGTTAATTGGATGATTTCACAACTCAACTCACTAATTTCTCTACCTAGGTAGATGATTTCATAGTTTTCCAACTATTTTGCATTTGTGAATTCATCGATTTCACACTTATGTCTTAAAATTTCATAATTTAAAAAAAACACAAGAAAATAGAGAAATAATGTAGAATTATTTTGTGAGTTTATGGCTTGATTTTACATTTTTCTAACAAATTTATAGTTGTGAATTCATACAATTTAACAATTTTCATAAAAATCTAAAAAGTAAAATATAGAATAGAATAGAACAATTTCACAAATAAAAATAGTGATCTCATAGTTAAACTTTACACATTCATAATTTTGTAGAAAACTAGCAAAAACCCTAAACCCTATATAATGAGTTCATAGTTACTAGTGTTGATTTCATAGATAAATTCTTTTAACTCATAAATAAAAAGTGGAGGTTTAAAATAGGGATGATTTCATAATTTCCTACGGTGATTTCATTGTTTTCTAACATGATTTTGTTATTCCTAGCTCTAAATTCACATATTTGTAGCAAACTAATTCTCAATTCCATAGTCAATAGACTAAGGATGAAAAATATTCAATTTTTAGCCAATTTTAACAAAATTTATCAATAAAAACTCACAAAATAAGATGATAAGAAGTAACTAGAAGAATTATGTTGGTTGTGATCCCACTGGGCATACCAAAATGTAGAATAGGATTGTAGAGCAAGTTAGTTCATGTGTTCAAGGCATAAAACAAATGACAAAGCATAAATAACTAGCGTGATATGCATACTCCCTCAATGGGTGTGGATTAATGGATTCAAGAAACTTAAACGAGAAAACATGAACAATTCCTTCCCTAAGTGGCTCTCAACCAATATTGGTCCATTAATCATGTTTATGTCTAGATTTGGTGCCCAAGTCTTTGACAATGTAGTAGCACATGAATCTATTTGCATCTCTCCTTTCACCAATGTATTTGGATCTTGATATAATCAATTTTGAAAGTATGAGTGAAGATCTTTAGATATATTTTTGCATAATTTTTCTACATCAAAAATAGCTTGAAGGTTATGGCCATGGATTATGTATTTATAGCTTTTCCAAAAAGAGCTAACTAATTTATGGCTCTCCAACCCAAGATCAATATGGAGGGACACAAATCCATTTAATTTTAGAGGGACAAACAATAAATATGATTATAAATATTTATAATAATGGAGCATTAATAAGGCTTAGGTATCCTTAATCCTTATATTTATCTTTATTAATGTTTTATGGATGACACCCCTATGTTGATGTCATGGGTGACATCATAACCTAGATATATTAAATTATGAATTTCCAATAATAAATATTCAATAAATTTCCATGGATTTCTCACTTAAGCTCTTAATCTAATTTTGTTTGCTTAAATGATTTTACTTAGTTTTTTGTAATCCTTAGAAATTGGTTGCTTGTTTAACCAAACTAGTTGAAAATGTCAATTTACTTAGTTATGATTTTATTAGATTTGAATTAGAGGAAGGTTTCAATTGTGTATAAGATAATACCCAAATTAGGGTATTATAGATGTGAATTGGCATATGCACATGACATGTGCAGCTAAATAGAGGATTTTAGTGGTCTAGAATGCCATTTTTCTTAGTCATAATTTGACTCAAAGTAAATTAGGAAAAGATAATAATTCCATAAAATGCATTTCCCCAATCAAAGATACATGGATGTAAATTGGTGCATGTACATGAAATGTGAAATGAAATTATAGTGTTTTGGTGATTTTGGTTCAGATTGTGTGTTATTGTAGAAAGTCATTCAAACTTGTAATCTTGGCATGATAGTGATAGGAATTGCATGTATACATCAATTACTACAGGGATCTTAGTTTATCCAATAACATTCATGTAGGGTTTGAAATCCTATTTTATTATCTTTATATTTACAAATCTTAAACAAAAAAAATTAAGAGACACTTATGAACATAGTCATCAACGAAATATCATAATAATATACATACTTCTCTTCCATGGTGTTTTTCTTAATTTATAATTATCTAACTTCAATATAAATATACCCTTTTATATTTAGATTTGTATGATTATTTCCATATTTTACATAATTTAAACATCCATTGTTTTACTTGAGCTAAATCACATTAATCCAAAATAAAGAGAACAATGCCATAATTATGTGCCCCATATAACCAATTGAGTGGTTTGTTGCATGGGGTACTGAAATAAGCCATACCAAGTCTAAAATGACATTGTGTTGTTTCAATTATGTTTATGGGGCTTAATATTCCATAATTGAGTTCCTCATGAAACCAATCAAGTGATTTCCAGCATAAGTTACTCAAATATGGAATATTGAGTTTGAAATTACATTATGTTTTTGATATTGTGTTTAGGAGGCTTGATATGCCCTAATTGTGTGCCCCATGCAAACAATCAAGAAATTAGTTTCATGGTGAACTTAAATAGGGTAAATCTAGTCTAAAATGATATTAAGTTATCCCCATTAATTTTATGGGGATTGATATTCCCTAATTGAGTTCCTCATGCAACAAATGGACACTTAATCTGGAACATATTTAGTCCAAATTTACACTAGCTATTGTAATTATGTTTAAGGGGATCGATATGACCTAATTATGTGCCCCATGTAACTAATAAATATATTATCTAGACAATGGGGTACTCAATAAGGGCATATCAAGTATGAAATGATACTAATTTTGAAAATTAGGTTTATGGGGCTCAATATGTCCTAGTTGAGCACCCCATGCAACTAATCAAGTGATTGGATGCATGATGCATTCAAATATGGCATATTGAGTCTACACTAACATTAGGATATTGAAATTCTATTTTGGGGACTCAATATGCTCTAATTGTGTGTCATATTCAACCAATCAAGTGATCAATTATTTGGGGCACTCAAATAGGGCATATTGAGTCCAAATTGACATGAGGTTATCATAATTATGTTTAGGTGGATAGATATGCCCTAATTATGTGCCTCATGCTACCAATCAATTTATTTTTTGCATCAAGCACTCAATCAAGGTATAATAAGTCTAAAATTACATTATCATGTCACATTTGTGTTTATGGAGCTCGATATGCCCTTAATAATTTCCCCATACAACCAATAGATTTATTATTTGTATGAAGCCCTCAAATTATGTAAATCATGTCTAAAATTATATTATGATGTCATAATTATGTTTTTAAGGTGTGTTTTTCCCTAATTATGTGCCCAATATGACCACCTAAATAATCAATTGCACTAGAAACTTAATTCAAGCATATTGAATATAAAATGGCATTAGTTTATTGTAATTATGTTTAATGGGTTTGGTAATCCCTAACTGAGTACCCCATGCAACTAATGGATCAATTGGTTGCACAAGGAACTCAAATAGGTCATATTGAGCCTAAAATGGCATTTGGTTGTAAAAATGAGGTTTAGTGCCTTGATATCTATGCAACCAATAAAGTGAATGGTTGTATAGTGCACTTAATTAGGGTATATCGAGTCAAAATTACACCAAGTTGTCTCAATTAAACTTAGCATCTCAATATTCCATAATTTGTGTGTCATGTAACCAACAGATCAATTAGTTACTATAAGATCATTAAATAAAGCTTAGATTCATTAGTATAAATCAAAAATCAAATTAAAATTTTACCACTAACCTAAGCAAGCATCCTCAGATTATGAAAAATTAAAAAGAATGTAACTCAAATAAGAATACAAACATAGTTTCTATACATTATTAAAAATCATCTTACAAATATTCAAGATAAGCTCAGATGCATGGATGTAGTTTCAGTCTTCTTGGTGGATGTATGTGATCAGATAGACATCATATCCCCTTCTTAAATGGATAATTAGATTAATAAGGGATAGTCTTGATGTTTTAATGGCTCTCCAAAAAGGAAGCATTTGTTATCACTAATTAATAAAAATGAAGGGAAGCCATATATTTATATATTTTCTAAATGGATGTGGACCATCAGATGAGAATGAACATCAATGGATGAAGATTAGTCAAATTTGGATGGTTAAGGAATTGATGAGGGATGTTGGAGTGTGTAAGAGGATTAATTGATGAGGCATTGGCTTATGACATGCTTTGTTGAAAAATGGATTCTATTGGGATTATAAATGAATAAAAAAGTCACTTATGGGAGAATGTGAAGATTTCATTAGGATTTAAGAGATGTGAGAGGAAAATAGGATCAATTGATTAAAAAAATAGTGGTATTCCAAATTCCATTGATTTTCCCACTAGGAATAAGATTAGATAATTAATAAAATATTAATTAGATAATGTGAAGTACTTTTATTTTTTAGGAATGGTTGTGATCATAAAATAAATAAGTGATTTATGAAGGGGATGAATAATGATTGAACTAAAGATTTTAGATGGATAGAAGACTCGATTAGATGATTTATGAGGATGTTAGTGTGGATTAGTAATATATTTAAAGTTGACATGAACTATATAATTTTAGGTGTCTACATTTTTCCCCTATTTGATATGTTGTTATGAGACATGTTGGGTGGAGTAATGACCTTTCAATTAAAGAAAAATCCAAAAAAGGGGACAAATTTTTGACAATGATGATGAAATAATGTGATCAATAAGTCCCCATCAAGAGGACATGTGGGGATGAATGACGTGGATGGGCTCTCAAAAAAGAGAAGAAGAAGATATAATGGAAGAAACAATGGGTGGGTGATGAATAAATGGGTTGGGATATATGATATGATGATTGGATTTCAAGATATATATTAACCCATGGATAAAATTAACCCACTTGAGTTAATTATTACAATATTTATTTCCAATGATGATGGACTAATTTCCCCCAAGTATGTTAGATTTGAGAAGAATACATCCCAAGATAAGTTTCACCCTTTGATTTTCCCCAAAAAATATGTATGTGGGAAAAATATACCAAAAAGTTTTGGGTTTAGATTTTGGAAATGATCTATATAGATGATGAAGCTACAAGCTTGATTTTCCCCAATTAGGGAAAAATTTACAATCTTGGATTTGATAGAACATTAATTAATTGATTTTCAATAATAGTTTAGGGATTTAATCTATTTCAAAAGTTTAGGATGAGATGATCTGATTGATGGATGTTAGGAAGTTGATAGGATGGACACAAACATATGCGCAAAGGGTGTAATGAATTTTCAAAGAATGAAAAATCCACAAAAAACTAGGCACATGAGGATGCATAACTCAATGAAAAAATGATTAAATGATGATGTGATAATGATTGATTATATTTGGAGAGAATTAGATAAATTTAGGAAGAATAGGGGATGTGTAAAATTAACATATACACACTGGGTCATAGGGATGATTGTTAAATATGAATGATTGTTAGAAGAAAATTACATTAATAGTTGAACGGAAAGAATAACAAGAATGGTGATAAAAATGGTAATGGTGATAATGTCTGAACTAAACTTAAAAACTCCATGTGACTGAGCATTTCCTATATAGTCCAAATGGACCTTAGGCTAATCAAGTTCTCCCAAAAAATAAGGAATGTGATGAGAAATGATGAAGATGAAAATGGAAATGATGGTGGCTAATGTGACCTCAAAAATGGCATGTGACTTAGCCTTACCTACATAGTCCAAATAGACCTTAAGTTGTTGTAGTTCCCCAAAAAGGGAGGAATGTGATGATAAAAAGATGATAAAAATGGTAATGATAGTGTTTGAGCTAACCTTAGAAACTCCATGTGACTAAGCACTACCTATATAGTTTAAATAGACCTCGAGCCATTGTACTTATCTCTAAAAAAGAATAATTTAATGGGAAATGATGAGATATAGATGTTATAATTTTGACATATGTTAAAGAGGGATGAGAAGATTTTATTTGAAGATATGAGTTTTCAAGGGGATAAACTACCACCTTAGTACATCTCCACATGATTTTGAAACTTGATATTTGATGTTGCACATGATAATTTGCACTATGATATAAAAAACCAAGATGACCTAGCCATAGTGTGTGTATACACACCCTAAATTGGTCAAGTAAACACAAGTACTATGTGTTTTGTATCTCTTTCCTAGGAAGTTCTTAATGATGAATGAAGGTCTTTTTCATAGGGTCACTTTTGGTCTTTTAGTCCTCATTATGACTTTTCTTCCCATATTTTTGAACCACCAATGGTCTTATGTCATGATTATCCTAATCATAGGGGGCCTTGGCCTATTTGTTTTAGTCACAACCTAGTTTTTTACTTAAGGGACAATAGTTTGGTCTTGGACAATAACACAATGCACTATTTTCCACCTTAGTGTTATTATCTAACAATCATATTTTTAGCTTGTTTCGGGTCCTTACCCTTCTTTGGGTCTCTTCTTATGATTTTATCTATTTTTTCATTTTGTTGGCTTGTAAACAAGTGTATTACATTCAAATTAAATTTTTTAATATATAAATATCCTCACAAGTCATTTTACATCTATCACTTACTAATTTGGCATATAATTACATAAAAATTAGTTAATAGTATAGCTCAACACTCTACATATTACTCAATATCACACATAGAGATACACACTTGATCAAATAAGGGCTTAAGTAAAATTCATTCTAACATACCATGTGCATTGATTATGTGCATTCCCTAAGGGAGAACTACATGGTACATGAGACCCCTATCATGGGGTTAATGTAGTCAATGGTCATAATAATAATGGGTCTCTTCTTATGATTTTATCTATTTTTTCATTTTTTTGGCTTGTAAACAAGTGTATTACATTCAAATTAAATTTTTTAATATATAAATATCCTCACAAGTCATTTTACATCTATCACTTACTAATTTGGCATATAATTACATAAAAATTAGTTAATAGTATAGCTCAACACTCTGCATAGTACTCAATATCACACATAGAGATACACACTTGATCAAATAAGGGCTTAAGTAAAATTCATTCTAGCATACCATGTGCATTGATTATGTTCATTCCCTAAGGGAGAAATACATGGTATATGAGACCCCTATCATGGGGTTAATGTAGTTAGTGGTCATAATAATAGGGATTATGCATCACATGATCGTAATATCCCATAGCCCACATTTCTCCTTCATTTTGTATTTTATTCCATTATTATTTCATGTGTGTAGGTTTTCATTAGGGTTTTAAAGGGAAATCAGCTAAATAATGATACATAAGAATGATCAAATTCTCCTGAGCACACTTATCAAACCCAAAAGAACCCACACAACATCCCTGGAAGTCTTAGGACCCCTTCTCATAAATGAAATTAGTGTGTTATCTTGATAATAACAAAATACACTTCTATCCCACTGACCATACTTTTGTCCTAAGGAACTCATAACCTCAATTTTAGAAAAAAATGACTCCAATCTATTTTTCTGACCCATTTCAACATTATCATCATCTAGTGATGCATGTTTTTTTTATATAAGTGGATTTCCTCCTTATACTTGTTATTTAGGGTAAATAAATTAGATTGTCTATTTAAAATATATATTTTTATTTAATCTCTTTAATCATACCTTTAATAATTTAGGATTTACACTAGTAAACACCTAAAATTTAAATCATTTGGTGAACCCAACTTCCTTCGAATATTTCTTTACAACCCTATTTCCATCATAGGGTTTGCCTTCTCCATTTTTGAGTAACAAAATAGGGTTTATAAAATTATAAATTTTCCCTATTGTTTTCACATCCTAACTAAACCATATCAATCCTCTATTAGGGTTTCATTGATTCAAAATTTCAAAAAAAATTCTAAAAACCCTTTAAAACCCCAAATATGCATACTAGGTCCTCATACATCCAAATATTAGCCCTCAGGGTTTCAAGTCATTTTCTTATTTTTTTTTACTTTGGGTTGAATATATATCATATTTTAAAATATATTCATTTTTTTAATCTTCTAACAATTATTTGACTATTGTTCATTTTTTACATTCTATTTTGTGGTAAGTTTAAAATGACCTCTAGGGAACCCCTTCCTCCTCACCCAGTTGATCGATTTTTTAAAAACTTGCAAAATTATAAAAATGAATTGACCAATTTTCAAAATTTTAAACTAGCACATGATAATGTGTATGATTTAATTTATAATGATGATTATTATCATTTTCGTAATGATGGATATGGTGATTACTATGAACATGATAATGAGGATAGAGTAGATGTATCTTCTTCTCTTTCTCCTCTCTCTTCACCCATTTCTCAAAATCAACTTAACAACATAAGGCTAAAATATCCCCTTATAGGTAGTGCCTTGTTTGAACAAGATCCTAGCTTTTCAACCACCTTTTTTACATCCTCATTCCAATTGAATCAATATAATAGTAATAAAATCAATTTAATTTTTCATGATTCAAGCAATATTATTCTTGAATGTGATGTTCCTAACATATAAAAATAAAATTCAGTTTCTTCACCTTTCTCAATTCAATTCAAAAAATCATGTACAATTGATATTACACCTTTTACAGGTTTACAAACTAAAGTATATGTTATTGTGTTATCATAGTATTTTACCTTTCAATATCAACATATGGATTATATTAAAAATATAGATAATTCAAATATCTATAAACCTTCTCCTAAATGTCATAATGTGCCAAATAAAAACATGATTGTTATTTCTTTTACCCTTGACTCGAGTATTGAAAATAATGATAACATGTGCATTCCACTCATAGCTAGTGAAGATACACATTGCATTCCACCTATGCATGATGTTATGTTTCATAGAATTAAAAAGTTAAAATATTATTCTAATATTTCTCTTACTAACCATATAAGTGACAGTTCCTCTTCTCTTACCTCTACAAGTGAAATAAATTTTGATTTTGATGAAACTTGGAATAATAATGATTACCATGATTTTAGTGAAGAAATTGAGTCAAGTTCTCTCTCTACTTCACCCATATCTCATGTCAAAATTGATTGCTTATTAAATGTAAATTCAATAAATAATATGTCTTCAGATAAAAATGTGTGAACTTATGCTCATGTTCATAGTTTACATGGTTTACATTCACATGGTAAAAATGTGTTTTCTATTCCATTAGAATGTGACACTTCTTTACAAATTAACAAAATAAGAGATACTAATGAATCTACTCCACCCTCCTTACTACATATCACATGTTCCTCATTCTAACATCCATGGGGGTGATAGCCAAGTTACCTCTCACTAGTTCCAAGCTATCACCTCTCAAAGGTTATGGTGAGAAAACTTAATACCTATAATAATGCTCTACAAAATAGTGTAATAATGGTTAAACTTAACAATAAGATTCAGTGTTTAAATTAACCTCTTAACGATGTTAACATACCTTCTCAAGAGGTAATATCCTTGATGCATGATGTGGTATTTTACAACAACAAGTACATCAGGTCACCTTGGAAATTAAATCATATCACTCTTGGGTTGATTCCAATACTCTCCATGTAAACCCAATTTCATGCACAATCATCAATGCAAAATTATAAAAATAGTTTCAGATACCAACATTACCAAAGGTAAATGGATATGGAGATACATACATGAAAATCAAAGATTTATAAAGGCCATGGCACAAACCACTAACATTTTGATTCTCCTATAGTTATTTCCCAGAAGTTTAGAAGATGAGGCATTAAATTGGTTCCACCATTCACTCCCCGATGGTGCACTACATACATATGACAAGTTAGAAGAAGTATTTCTCATGTATTATATCCATATTAAAGGACCTTGATTCACATATGATAGGTTGCCTTCACTACACTAGGGCAAGTTAGAAATAGTAAATAATTACATTCTATGATTTAAATCATGTATGCAATAGTTGATCTACCAATCAACAGATTTAGATACATAGTACATCTTTGCTAGAGGCCTCATGTTCCCTATTAAAAATATATTATTATATGAGAAATATCATTCATTTTGGCATCTATATTACACAAATATGACATCATAGAAGAAGTTAGGACTAGTTAAGACATATTCCATGACAAATTTTGATTTATATCTCTCATGGTCATAATCATCCAATATGGTATAGGCACCTAGTCCACCTATGATTAAGGAAAAAGTGGAATATAAATAACCAATTAAGATACTCCACAAAGGAAAAGAGCCAATCCATAGAGCATCTCCCATAGTGAGTAGAGCACATGACACTAGAAAATGGGATATACAGTTTTTAGAAATAAGCCTCATGATATCTTAATTCCATTACTAGATGAGCGATGATCACCCTTCCTCCTACTCATCATCATTTACATAGAATTATGAATAAACCATATTGAAATTATCATCAAATTAATATACATTGGGATAATAACTCTTGTGCACTCATATATCATATTGACCAGTATATAAATAGATGCATTATAGCATTCACATATGGGGCATCGAGATATCCTTCTCTATACTCTCCTAGATCAAATTCCTCTATGAGTGAGTTATCCCAGGATGTTCCTTTCAAGTATTTATTAGTTACTCATTTTATGAGCCACATGGTTTCTAGTACACTAACTTATGTGAGATCTCATTCACCACAAATTCAACAAAGATGGAAACTAGTTCACAGGGATCAACCTACTTACAACAACATGGTGACAAAAATAAAAACTCAACCACCAATTTCAAAATAACAAATGATTAATATATTTGGAAAAGATCACAAAGATCAAAGCATAGTTTTAGCACAAAAACTAATTAATATATTTGGGAAAAATCACATAGATTAAAGCATGGTTGCAACATGACAACCAATTAAGATATTTACAAGACATAATACATAATAGACCATAGCTTTAGTAAGATAATTGATTAATCCACTTGATAAAAAGTCTAATAACCTAGATACCATTAGTAAAATATTATTAGTGCCAATTCCAAAGTCTACGTATACACCTACATAATATGAGTAGTTGGTCACTTGTTTACTATGCCATCAAGATTTAGATAGTGAAGACTATAGTCACTGGATCCTTACTCATGTATAGTACAACACTTATATGTAATTGATAATATCAAATAACTTTCCTAATCTAATATTAATATCTACTCAAACATCTGTATATAATTAAAATGAATTATCATTATCTATCCATAAAATACATTTCCATATCAACACATACATCATGAATATAATCAAACATCTACTCAAGTAAACAATGCCACAATCAAAATTCCAAATAACATGATATCCATATATCAATAGGTACATATATATTTATATATGAAATTCATAAATAATTTTTCATACGATGATACATAGTCACTTACTAATAAGATCTTGGTCACCAGGACTAACCTCATAACCCTCACTCTCATACACACTAGATCTTGATGCTCTTGTATCCCCTCTAGATCTATACTGAGACATAGATCTATGACCACTCTTTGTCTCTCATAGCATTTATACCTTATCCACTAGCTCTACATTCTCCCACTATAGATGAATATAGTCATCCATGATCCTTTTACCTACCCCACTTTGACTATCAGGTGGGGGTATAAACTGCCTCTATAACTCAACACATACCTCATCTCTATCTATTATTGCACACCTATATGTTATTGTATAAATTCCCACTTGATCAAATAAGTGGGCATGGATGACTATAACTCATTTATCCCACTTCATTAACCCATTATCCATGGCATCATCAAGAATGTACCATGTAAGCTCTTTTAATTTAGCCTCAATGATGGTCTCCTAATACTCATTGTCTCCTACACCTACATAGACCAACACAATATGTTAGATATCTAAATTGATAAGCCAATACTAAACAAATCAATCATTCAAATCTGAAAAGGAATACATGCTCTTAACTTATTTGATGGGCTCCAGATCTAGTACATCCTCCATAATGTCCCCATCTCTCAAAAATAGTGGTAGTCATATGTGTGATCCCCACCATAATATGAAGGCATCAACAACCCCCACATCATCTACATTAGGTATACCTATAAAATAATCTTGTTCTTTCATTGGAATTAGAGTCAACTCAGCATTACAAGTCTCTCTCTAATACTTAGCCTCATTGGGACTCAACTACTCCTCAACAACACCCATGGTGTGGAAAGCACATCCTAAACCATACCAAATTATCATGTCATCTAATCATAATATAATCTCTCAAAAAACATGTTCCATCAATCATACAACCAATAACTCACACAAATATGTCATAACTACATCCCATCCTTAGGCCATCCATGAAATACACTATAGGGTCTTCAAATAATATTTATAACTATCACTCAATTCAACACTCATTGTCAATGCATCATGCTCTTCAACAACATGGGATTTGTGATAGTCCATCTCTTCAAAAATACTTGGGGATGTTCCTAATCCACATATGGAAAACCCTCCCATCTATCCACTATAATGTGATCATAATCCTAATAATGTCAATGAACTAGTCCCACCATCACACAACTCTTGAGTAAAATGTTATAAATACCAATACAAGTGGGCTGGCATGGTATGACCCCACAAGTATACAGTTCCATGCTCCTCTATGTCTCAAAAAATACCAAGCATCTTGTATGAAATGGATACACCACTACCATCAATAGTAATAATTGAAGCTAGTAATAGTACCAAAAACATCTACAATAATCATAGATAATAATACATCATTATTATTCCCCTGATGACGGTTCCCTATAGGTATGGCCATAAAATACCTTGAGGCCCAGTCTATGTCTATATCTCTATTTGATTCCTATAATACATCTCACTAACTAGTAATGGGAAATCTACATATCCTATACACATCCTCCAAGGGAATATTAATCTCTTTAATGAGTAGCCAAAAAGTACATGTATCAGAATTCCACATCTCACATAGTGTAGTCATCATATGACAATCCCATGGTATTAGTAAAATTGATGTGACATAACCCAAACCATCCTTATACATAATTTCTCTCTCATCATTTGTCAATGGCAACCTACATAAGCACTCCATTATCCAACCACTACGGAACTCCTTCATGCATACATCAACCTATAAAATACATAGAATAAGACATTAACATCTCTAGATGGAAAATATACATGCTAAAACAATCATTAAATGTGAATTCAAATCAAAAAATTCAATGTTTAGTCTACAAGACATTATCACTGTAGATGGGACTATAATGTTGGACAGTAATGCAATCTATAGATAATAGTGCAGTAGCCTAAGACATTAGTGTTGTCCTTAGGATAATAGTGTAGACCTCCTAAAAAATTCCTAATCTAGATAAAATGATATGAAAAATGTAATCAAAAATTCAAAAACATGTAAAATGATGGAATTTGTACCAAGGTGAGCTCCTCATCATCTTCGATAAGGACACCTACCTCCTCATAGTTGGTCACATCCACACTTTATCTCATCGGCATATTTTATTCACTCAAAGCAACAGTATATCAAATTGTAAATTTTAAATGATTTTTGAAATCAATCAATCAAACCTATTTAAACAATGTTTTAAAATTTCTACCCACCTAAGGTTCGCCCTGTGCATAGATTTCTCCAACTATTACCAAAATCTTCAAATCATGATATCTTGAGAATTGCTACTCTATTTTTTTATTCATTTTTTGCTTGCAAAACTCTATGTCGATATCCCCCACACTATACTAGTTACACTTCTATTCCAATCAATTTGAATTTATAAATAATAAAACTATTTTTTCCTTAACAAAACTCACTATAGACCACAAGCCTATGTAAGTCTCCATTTACAAATAATTCCTCTATAATTGTAAAAATAATTGATCTTATAATCATCTTATCAATACTAACTATTCACTAATATGCTTAATGGTATCACTTTTGGTTCGATACCCTTACCCTAGTTTTAGATCTCACACCAAAAGGGGGAATATATACACTATTCCCACCAATAGATTTCTTGATTCAGTGACTCAAACACATAGTTTGGCTTAGATATGTAATGGCTCAGATATAAAAATACATAGTTGACTTAGATTTCCCAATTCAATGAATCATACACACATCTTGGCTTAGATACATAGATTAACTTAGATATTTAGATACACATATTTATTTAGTGACTCAGATATACAGACACACAATTTGGCTTAGATACACAAATTGACTTAGATATTTAGATAAACATCTTTACTCAATGACTCAGATATTTAGACATAGTTTTCTTTACTCAACACTCAAATACTCATATAAGCATATACATAATTTGACTCAGATTTTTAGGGTTCCACAATACTAGTTCAAATTCTCAATTTTTTCACAATATTTTGACATAACTCTAGACTCAGATTCTGATAATGGGGGCATGTACATGGTACATCATCTGTATATATACATAACTTTATGTATAGGATATATAACTACTTTACTCAGATATTAGGATCAAGAACATGATGTAAGGTACATGTCCTTGACCCCATAGGATTTCACTAGGTTATACAAATGGAATGGAAAATTATAATATTATCTATGCATATATTACTACATTTCACTTAGACTGTCACTAGGATGTCACCAGGATTTCACTAGTTTGGGTCATACAGTCATCTGTAATGATTGATTCATAGCTTTCACCAGACGTAAACTATGCATGTCAAGTGACATTTTTGACCTCTAAGCACATTTATGCTTAGAATCATTTACATATCAGAGTGATGGGAATAAGGGCTTATTTCTCCACATTTATAAATTATTTCTTAAACTTGATTACATATCAGAGAGGGGGAAAGAAGAGCTTATTTCTCCACATTTACAGATTACTTCTAAGACTTAGTCATATATCAAAATGGGGGAAAATAGGGATTTATTTATCACAATATAGTTAGTTACTAAGATTAAATATAGGGGACATTCACATTGTGGATTCTTTCTTCAAAAATAGTATTAAAATGCATGTCCACTTCTTTAAACAAAAAGTGGGTCAGGTTCAAAGCACATCCACAAAAGTAAGTACAGGTACATGTTTTTATTTTTTATTTTACTCTAGTAATTCCATCTCCATTGCACTATTATAATAAAGGGGGGGAATATACACACCCTAAATTGGTCAATAAAATATGCTGGAGAATTAACCTTAATTTAGGGTTCTTCTTATAGGTTTCTAGGTTTATCCTAAGTCCTAGTTATGTGTGCATTTATTATATTTATAAATGCATTTTAATCCTACCTTTATGAGGTGTCAATCACCTCCCTAATCCACTTGTTTTATTGAGAGTTACTTGCATGTAACTCTCCCTTCCCCACTTGTCACACACTTACCTCTCTTTGTAAGAGACTATGAAACAAACAACACACACTTGGAGGGCTTGTAAGGTCATAATGGGGTTCTATGTAACTCCCATTTTCCTCCTCTAGCTCTATAAAATATCTCTTCCTCTCCTCTTTTCCTAACTGAAATATCTATCTCTCTTTCTTAATATCTTGTGCTCTTGATTCAATCTTGTACTTGTGGAGACTTTGGTAGCAAGCCTTCTAATAACATCACGTGGGTTTTTCTCCGATGTGTTAGATTTCCCACTTTAAAATCTTTTTCTCATTTTTTGTTTGCTCTATGAGAGTTAATATTTTTTATTTATTTCATTAAATTTTTCACTCTTTTTTTATCATTTGTAATTGTTCTTGGCATAAATCCTAATAACATACAAGTAATATGTCTTTTCTAGCTCTTTTATAGGAAGTTCTTATTGATGAATGAAGGTCATATTCACAGGGTCACTTTTGGTCTTTTAGTCCTTATTATGAATTGTATTCCCATATTATTTAACCTCTAATGGTCTTAT
>JARHVA010000159.1:1902500-1967500 GCA_037957365.1 Torreya grandis | reverse complement strand
AATGGGATTTTGGGAATCCATCATGAGAGTGTAAGATGTGAGAATAATTTGAGAAATAAAAAAGAGTTGAATAATATGTCCTTTAGGCATGATGATGGTGTTGAAGAAGTGATTGTGGTAACTCTTGATTCCCTTAATATTTTTTTTAATATGTAGGTCTAGTAAATAAGGGGATAGATATTGTGGGCATGTTTCTACCAAAATGACTAAAGGGTGAAAGTGTTGTTGCAAATGTGTAATAATTATAAATATATGTTAGATAATAGACTCTTATGAGTCAATATATGTAATTTATCATATGGACAAGGAGAGTGCAAGGTTCATTACACATGACATGGATGAGATGAAATAAGGAGATAACAATAAACCTAGAGCTTATATAAATAAGATGGAAAGTGAAGAGGAGTATTCAAAATCAAAATTGAGCATTATTCTAAGGAAAATGAAGAGTAAAAGAGGATTTAAGGAACCCCAAATTGCTGTAAATTAAGATAATAGTATGAATGTGGAGTAATAACATATGGGGGTATAAAGACTCATGTTTTTGAATTAATTTGAAATTGTATCCAGTGTGTAGGTATAGAAATAGATAGAAAGTATGCATTCAAAGATGCCTTCCTAGCTAAAGAGATTACACCACTTGAGTTCACAAGATTCGAAGAAGAAAATATGATTTGTATATCATCTAAAACATGTGAATTATAGTGAATAAAGAATAAGAATATTTAATGACTCTTACAAATGAAGAATCCACAAGTGAGGTGGTAGTAGAAAGAATAAGGATTGAGAAGGAGATTTTAGCCATGGGAGAAAGGAAGCTAAAAAATAGTGAAGGGTGATATAAGGAAGAATCCAACAACAATTTTGATAGTGAGTAAAAAAATACAAGAAATATTTAAGATGATGTGCTCAGTTAGTGGAGGGTTTTAGCTCACAAGGGAAAGTAAAATTCAATAAAAAAACATCTTGGTGGAGGTGGTTGGATGAAGGTGGGTTTCTACCTAAAATATGGAGGTGGAGATAAGTGTTTGGTATAGGAGGATGGTTTATGGTGCATCTAATTCAACAAAGTAAAGATATTATGGTGGGTTTAAACCCACAAATGAGGACTAAGTAAAGGTAAGGAGAAGATAAAGCTAGAAATGGAAGAGAAAGAGTGGAAATAAACCAAAGTACTTGGTGTGTTGCAAGTGAATGCCATGGACATTACACTTCATTTTCAAAAGAATGTTTTAACACGTATTCCATTTATTTGAGAAGGATCTCACATTTTAAATACATCAAGTGTGTAATGCAGTAACATCCAAGGGTCCAAGCAATCTTGAATCAACCCAATATATGTTAGATTAGGTTTCTATTTTGTTTTATGTCTATGACCATGTTTGGGTAATCTTGTGAACCTATAATAATGATTTTGTGAAATTATTTCATTATTATGTGTCAGATTAGATATCTTATGTATGCTTTAGCCAATATATGTTATATTTTTAGACACAAACACTTGGAAATATGGTTCTTAAATGAAGTATAAAATTACAAGGATAAATTTGGTGAGATCATATAAGGTGTATAATAAAATTTATGCATTGAATTTTAGATCATTTTGAGTTATAATTATAGTGTTATGAGAGCTTAGGCAATTTTCATTTGGCCTAAAATGTCACTCACACATTCGAGACCCAACATCTTGATTATTCATGTAGTAGCACATAGGTGGGATCTTGGAGCTTTAGTTTTCAACCTAGATGTCAAGTTTATAGATGTGAGGAGTTCCTACATTATGATTTTATAGCTACGTATAATTGTCTTTATTTTTTAATGCATGGAAAAAGCCATTGTTGATAGTTTGTCATTTAATCTTGAAAACTGAAAGCCACCAAACTCTTCTGCATTTTATGAAGATCACTAAATTTAAAGAGATATCACACAAAGCTAGGGATGTCAAGAGTTGTTTTAATAAATTTGAAATTTAATTTTTAAGAGAAGGGGATGAGCTATCAAATTAATAACTCTCATAGAGTATAATATATAATTGATTTAGTCCAAAAGGGGCTATATGAGAGTATGAGTCTTCTTCATGTAATTTAATAACCCTATCAAGGCAAGTTTGGGTATGAGAGTGTGACTATGATTGTTTATTATTTTATTTATAACATATTGTTGAGTGTAATAAATATGTTGCATTAAGTGATTCAAGTTTGGGTATGTGCTTAAGTGTGTCCATGGTAGAGTGTAAAAACCTAGAAAAACATAGGTAAAGGCAATATTTAATTAGACCTCCTATTTTATGCTTGCACCAAAATGGTAGATTATATATCCATCTTATCTATACACATATGTATCATGTTATACTTGAGTGAGATTTAGGATATACACATTATTTATGACATCGACATTCAGATACAAGACATTCCTAGACCCACATTCTACATTTTCTAAATTGGGGACATGCTTACACTAGGATCACATTTAAACACTTTACATTTAATATATATTTATACAACCAATCCATTTATCCATATTGAACTATTTTACACATGATTTTCTATTACTCATATTATTTAGAGTGTTACTTCTTTGGATATTATATTTTGTTTTATGTGGTGATCACATATGTTGATTGTGTAGATTATATTTGTTTAATCTATGCATGAGTTTTATTTATTATGTGTTACATGGTGTGTTCCTATAATTTGTATTACATTATGTGACTTTTATCTATTTGATTTTTTATTTCTGACTATGCAAGTCATTGTGTTCATTGTGTGACTCCTTTTATTTATGGTTCTTGTTTTGCATGATCATTACATGACTTTGTTTATGCATGACACTTAATTTATTTGACATTGATTGATATCTATCAAAATACTTAATTTGTTTGACACTATGTGTCAGCATGCATGTTTATTTTCTTTTGTGTGTCATGACCATGACATAATGTGTGACTCTATGAATTTGTGTGCTCTATGTCAATACATATAGAAGTGTCTACTAAGATTATGATGTTGTGATTCATATCACACATTATTTTATTTTTGTGTGATGCCATGATACATATCATGCATCTTTTGCATAGTTATTATTCATTTTTAATGTGATTTTTACTCTGATGACTACTTTATATGAGCCTCATTGTTATATCTACTTTAAATTACACTTGTGTGTCTTAGATTACATGTTTCATATATGCTCAAATGATCTAATATGTATGTGAAGACATAATTTAATCATGTTAACACATGATTTTATATGCTTACATATTTTTATATATAAAATGAGGTGTTCAAATATTTT
Organism: Torreya grandis; assembly: GCA_037957365.1. Classification (NCBI taxonomy): domain Eukaryota; kingdom Viridiplantae; phylum Streptophyta; class Pinopsida; order Cupressales; family Taxaceae; genus Torreya; species Torreya grandis. The sequence continues at coordinate 1,964,206 of JARHVA010000159.1, read as the reverse complement.
ATTTGGAGATGAATAAATCACACTCTACGTACCTTACCTCAAATAAGGGGAATGGACAATGGGATTTTTTTAGAGACTAAATCCTTTAAATAGATATATTAATGATTTGGGAATAGATTGATTTATATTGGTAAAATGTATATTATTAGATTTTTTACACATATTATTATAGGATTGACTCGTATTATTATAGATTTGACACAAATATGGGGTATATGCGAATCATAAGCCAGATATTCTAGAGGATTATGAGTGACACTTCACATATATTTTGATATTATCATTATACAAATTTAATGACTTATATTACATAGATTATCATACCAAGGCCATATGTTATGGTTCAAAACAATTATGGCATTTTAACACAACTACATGACTCGAATTACATATTTTATTAGGGTGGGAACATATGTAATGCATATATTATGGATTATATAAATTTATTTAATCATATTATTTAATCAAATTATACTATTTTGTACTTCAACATTACTCAGATTGAAATGTAAAATCCAACTTCAAAATATGATATAGAAAAATTACTCAAATACTAATGTTTACTTGGATATATTGGAACACATTATGGGTAACTTATCAAAATAATATATTGAGTATTATAATTGATGTTATGCACAATATAGCTTATAATAACTTCTCCATCTCTAATGAGGGTTGGGAAATATTAAACTCAACCCATGGTTTTAATACTAACATCTCCATGAGGCATAATCATCACATTCTCCATTTACTATAGAAGGCAACTTGTTTTGTGTGTATATATATATGTATTCATTCTTTTTTAATTCAAATTTTATCATAAGTGCAATTTGATTTCTACATGTTTCATTTTAGTTTTTATAGGGAGCAAGTGCAACACTCAGCATGCACCTAAACACACCCACCAAAATTACACTTAGGTATCTCCCTCTTTCCTTTTAATCTATCACTTTAATTACTAAAATAAAAAGGGGGGAAATGTAGAAACTCATACTTGTTATTAGATACTTGAAAATGTAAATTCTGAACAAGCCTTAGTATATATGACTTGTGCATACACAAATAACTCTTTCCAAGATTCTCTCCTATCCATTCATTTATCTATGGACTCACTCTTCCCAAATTGTAGTTATTCATACACAACATTTTTCATAGTCTCTACCTAAGAATATTATCATCTTACACAAACTATCTCCTAATCTCAAATCACATTTTACTACTTTATGGACCCCTATATCCATATTCAAATGGATCTAATTACTTGATTTGTTTAGCTTGTCCAGACTCATTTTTAAACTCTTTAACATATATTTTTCAAAATTGGAGTCCTTCCTTTGGTTGGCCCATACATTTCACATGTGAGTTTGGATGGAAATTATTGAAAAAGTTAGCTATATAATTATACCATGCCTAATCATATTCCTATCTAGCACTAATATAACAAGCATTTATCTATCATTTGAAAACATTTGCACATTGAGATTAACTAGCCTAAAGCTTTCAAATATGAAACCCCTCAAAGGAGAAATCTCCAAGGCAAGTGTAAATACCATTAAAATATCAAAATTAAAAATTAAAGTGTTGAAATATATATATATATATATATATATATATATATATATATATATATATATATAATTTCACAACATGTTAATATTACAATTATTTCACACACACAACTAGGTAAGAGACCTACATGTGATTTGAACCCTACCTCAAGAAGTAGAATGTAGGTGGTTTAACCACTCATGGGGGGTGGTTGAGGTTAGTTTAACCCATCCTTTATAACCCCTTTTTCATTTAATATTGGTCTCAAGAGTGAAAACTATTTTTTTTAGGAAAAGAGAATGAAAACACAATTATTAACATATATCTGAATACATATGAATACATAGGCTCTATTTATATATGCATGATCCAAACTATCACATACCAATGTATACCCATATACAAATCCACAAAATGAAATATGAATGTGGTATTTACATGCATCCAAACTAAACCTGACTAATTTAGTTGAGTTTTATAGTCTTTTTATTCATTCGAGTCAACACAAATCCCCTTTAAAGCTTATTTGATGAAGACACAAACTAGAACAAAACCTAAAAAGTTAACAATGTTATATTTTAGGTCATTTCCATAAATATTAAATTATAATAAATTATATTTACTCTAATGTTATAATCAATTTTGCTTAATTTAGACAAATATTATACAATTTGAATTAGACTCAATGTTTTGGCTTATTTAGACCAGTAAATCTAAAATAAGATAAATTAAGGCCCAATTGACCCAATGCCAACTTTTCAATTTCTCTGAAATGAAAATTTATTTAGTGAACCACGTAGAGGGACTTGAAAGTAATATCTTTTGTAAAATAAATCCCACCTTTTTTAAGTCATTAAAAATGTGTAAAATATTACATAGTATGTTCATCATACCTAGTGTGTTCATGATACCTAGTGTAGATGATATTTATGGATTATATAACACCTCAATCTTGTACACTTGGAAAACTCAGACCTTGGTTATTCCTCTTATTTCTATGTTTTTCCCACTCCTAGAAGTATTGCATATACTCTATTGTCTTTCCCTTGGCCTATCTTTTAGTCTAACCAGTTTTATGTTGATGACCTAGGCCTTATATCTTGCCCAAAATGCTTAAAATGTACTTATCTTCCACCTCTATAAGTTTTGAGCTTGTACATACTTTCCTAATCCATAGACACTAATGTACAAGATAGACACTAGAATTGAAACTAGTAGATTAACTTGATACAAGTGTCTAGTACCCTAAATTCATCTATTTTTTAAAATAAACATATCGTTATGGTTGGCTTAAGGTGTTTTAATGTGAGTTACCTATCCAAAGGGATTGATATAAATATAAGATCAACCCTCAATCATTTCTCACTTGGGAAACACATAGAATTCATACCAAAGAGCATTCAAAGAGAATTAAATTGAACAAATATAACCTATTTTATCTTTTTTCCATATCAATCATACGAAAATCACATCTACAGGTCTAAAGTATTGAAGAAGTAGCCCAAGATATATATTTTCCAAGTGACAAGCTAGGTCATTATTGTACTTTATTTACACATGTTAGATGATTCCCATTCAATAAAACATGTAGGAGAGAAATACATTAATTTGAGGCCCCCTTCAGAGTATTGTCTATATATGTAGTGCTCATTGACAAAGAGATATTGGGGTCAACTTGACACTGTGTGCCCACTAACCCATTTTTCCCTAAGGTCACTATGAAGATGAAAAACTAAGGTTTTACAATTTCATGAGGAAAAACAATCCATGACCTAGATATGAATATACCAAAATGAAGGTGAACACAAATACAATAACATCCAAGTGGTTGCATCTTTTTCTAATAGGTATTATATATAAGAAACATACATCAAACCTAAAAGGTATCATTAATGAAAATGTCCAAACTTGATCCAAAATTAGGTGACTATTCTAAAATCATCTTCCAATCTACTTTTTGCCTATTCCGTATCCAACACTATGCTAGCATCAAAACCAAGTACATTAATTATTTTTTATTTCCATACAAAGCTTAGTGGTACTTTCTATATTTATCCTATTCTTAGTTTTATAAATTTAGCATATGTTAAATTTTAAGTTTAGCACTCAATTGGCCTTCTTTGGAGATAGTTTATCATCCTTGTGCCCTATCTCTACCCATTTAAACCTAGATATCCCAATCTATATTCTTTTTAGGTTTAAACATTTGGTGAACCCAATCTCTGAAAATCATTTCTACCTAAGCATACCCTATAAGATGTTTATTACTTACTTGTCCTAATATTTATGTACTTTATAACTCTTATCATGGATGATATTGATTATTTTTATGACTATGATTATGAAACTCTATAACTTTATATCAAATAATGGGTAAAAATTGAATACTCTTGTATCCTTCTAACTGCTAAAGCATCTAATCTCAAAGCCTTGAATGGTGGTAGCTACTATCCATTTTATCAATTCCATGCTCCCACCATTTCAATAGATGAGTAGATCCATATTAAGGAATAGAAAGAGCCTTTACCCATAATTCCTACACCACCATCATATTATTTTGGTCTTTGATATATGAAAATATATGGGTACAAAGGCCAAGGATTGTGCAAACATGAGCAAGGTATAGCTCATCCTATTGTTCCTACAAATAATATATATCGAAAAGGTTTAGGACTTTAAAAAAAAATACACAAGGCAATAATAAGGCAAGTCTTTAAGCATGCCCTTCATTCACATTTTACCACACAAGTGGGCACATATGACCAAGAGGCTCCTTCATTTGATCAGAAAAAAATAGACAAATACATAAAGAAATTATGAATGATTTACAAATAACTTATAAGGGGGGCATGTCTTTAAGAAAATTAATTAACACCCCCATAATTCCTACATTCCCAAACAATATACCCATTATCAACCTCATAACTTCATTACGAAAAAATTATATACTAAAAAAAGGGTTTTTACCAAAGATTGTTCAAGCTCAAATTATTATATCAAAAGTAAATGAAACAAATTATTCCAATATTCCAAGCTATCCAAATGATATATGAATTACCTTACATTTATTGATCATGAAATTTCACTTTTTATACATGAGGATGATAGTACTCATATGCCTATATTCAAAAAAGATGGTAAGTTGGAACCAATGATAACACCTATGATAAACACCATTATTCCCATGGAATATGTTATGTCTATGATGACCACTATTAGGTACCTTCAAAATCAAGTTTATATACTTCAAATTCAAATGGATTTCCATAATAATAATTCACATGTAACCTCATTCAATAATCAACCTCTTTCAAAATGTATACTTGAATATCCTTATCCACAAGGTTTTGAGTTACCTTATTTACCTCTCTTTGAAACACACAAAGATCTATTTGAGCACATTATATGTTATGTACATTATTTTTATTAATGGGCAAAAGATGTCAAACTTTTACTAAAGGTTTTCCATATGAGAATTTCAGATGAGGCTCAAAATTGTTTGTATAGTTTAACAAAGGATTCCTTAATAACTTTTTTATAATTTTAGGATGCATTGTTCATGGATTTAAATATCCACAAGGTTACAAAACTTACATTAGAACATTTTTTAAATTTCAATCAATATGAAGATGAATCCCTTAAATATTATACTACTCAATTCAACGGTACATCATATGAGCTAACGTTTATAACCTTAGATTTAGAATTACAATTTATCTTTAGTAGAGGCCTTCTTTCCCCATTAAAAGAAAGAGCATTATATAAACAATGAGTCACTTACCCATTTATATAATGATGTGCATATATATGCTTCTTTTATTAATTACTCATTCAAAAGAACTTAACATATCTCCCTCTAAATACAAAAGTTTTATCCCTTACACAAAGGAAGGAGATAAACTACCTAAGGATCATTATGAGCAAAAATGTGGTATTCTTAATCTTTATATGATCAGTTTGGAAATGTTACTTAACATGGAGTCAATCCAAAGTCCATGTCTTATGCAAGAATATCAAAGTGAACAACACAAAAATTATCCATGCCAACAATATTTAACAATTATATTATACATGGGTGGTGCTTATTTTTCGTATAACCATATTGATCCTACACAAGCAAAAACTAATTGCAATATAAGATGCTTACAATAAATTGTATTTGATCTAAAAAACTTACAAAATAAAGGAGATTGTAAAGACTCTTTGGGAAACATAAAAATACCAATTTTGTGTGGTCATAAAGTAATTCAAACATGAGTTTGGGCTATGGATACTACATCTATATATGCATTATGCTAGGAACTATTTGGTTATACCAAATAGAAGCAAAAATAAAATAAAAACAACAAGTTATTTCTTTTTATCATAAAGACAAATTAATGCATATTCCAAATGATAGCATTAGTTCTTATACTACACATGTGAAGCATGAGGAGGAACATGTTATGTACCTTTTCAACTTATAAAATCATGATGAAAACAATGTAAAAGATCCAACTTAAGGTTTTTAGGCAACAAGTGGGGAGACACCTATTACCATCCATTGGACGAGATCATTGAGTAGTCTCTTCAAATATTCCAAAATACCAAAAAAATCAAAAAAAAATTGTGGTACCTACATGTTCTATTGGATCCTTGGAATTTATGTGTTAGTTCCATGTTGATGGATGGTATACTCAGCTACTTATATATACACAAGTGTCAAAATTCTAGCTGAGTATGATACAAGCATACACAAATACATGATTTATTCCTATTTCGAATGTTGGGCCTTCCCTCTACTCATATCATGTATACATTGAGGGCATCCTCTTCTTTGATCTTGATACACATAGGTTATATAGTTTGATGATCATATTTCATTATTATGATTGAGCTTACATATGTACTTACACATGCCTTTATCCATGATTATATCTTACATAAGGTACTTGATATGCTATACATTTGACATTTTTCCATACCACATTTGATCCATGGGTTATTAATACATGTTTATGTTGGTTTCTTATGATTTAATTTATACACTTCCTTGAGTTTCTTATCTTGATATTGTATTCCTTATTCAAACAAATGAATATGCTCCTTTATTTTTAGCCCCTGTGCCTATGTATGATTTCTTTGACATTTGCATAATTCATTATTTTTTGTATGAACATTTTAATATGTCATTCTTGCTTTTATGTAAATTTGAATAAGTCATGAACCTTTTATTGTGAAACATTTAAACATGCCCCTTGGTTCCAATCTCCTTAGACCATTGCCTTTTGACTTGCTTGTAAGAGATCTTATATGTGTGCTTGATTTTCTTGTTGAGTTTGTATTGTTACTAGCTAGACATTGTCATGATTTTTATCATTCATCTTAGGCCTTCATGTAATCACATTGATTATATGTGATTCAATGTTATATATACCTAGACATGTCCCTTCTATATGCTAAAGGGCTCCCTTCATAGATTATACAATTGTTTTGTCTTTTTGAGTTGAGGTAACTACTAGTTCCTATCTTTCCCTCACCTCAAAGGGGGGAGTATTAGTGAGGATATATCATAGAGGCATGTTCTCCACACTTGACACAGTTTCAAAATTTAGTGGGAACATACTTTGGAAGCATGTTCTTCACACTTACATAGTTTTTGAATTGGCCAAACCACACAGTTATATGATTCAAATTCATAGTTATGGCATAATTTTATATATTTATACCATAATTATAAATAATTTCATTGTGATACATATCTAAGATGTATATTATATGAAAATTTGTGCCTAATATTATAAAATACAAATCATTTTTAGATTCTAAAACTTTTTTATGGAATTTTAACACGTCATGAACTTTTATGTATTGATACCCTAGTTGGAATTTTAGAGACTTTATTGAGATAATATAATGTAGTAATTGGTTCACTTTATGGTATGGTTGAGGTGATTAAACCTTGAATATTTCTAAGTTTTCAAGTTGGACTTGATTGTGTCATCTAACCTCACCAAGTATAAGTATGATTAGGTTACACAGTTGAGCTAATCTCAACTACCAAGTTGGGGGCATCTCTCTCTCTCTCTCTCTCTCTCTCTCTCTCTCTCTCTCTCTCTCTCTCTCTCTCTCTCTCTCTCTCTCTCTCTCTCTCTCTCTCTCTCTCTCTCTCTCTCTCTCTCTCTCTCTCTCTCTCTTCTCTCTCTCTACTTGGATATATGCACTTTTTTATATTATCTATCTTTGTCCTAATCTTAATTTCAAATTATTATAATGATACATATTTTTCAAATAAACTTGTTAATAGGCAAGGCAGTTACATCAACACGTGTACTCGTAAAAAATTTTGTTTAAATTTCAATCTATTTCAAGTACTTTCACTTCTAAATTATATGCACTGATTATATACTATAAAATGCTCTTGGTTATAGATCAGTCACTAGTAAATCACTCAAGTTGTATACACACAAAGATAAAGTGTGTTATACACACCCATGTATACATTCCATTCCTTTAAATTAGTAATTTCATTACTATATTAAAGGGGGGGCCAAATACAGATGATATTTATGGCTTATATAACACATTAATCTTGTATACTTGGAAAACTCATACATTAGTTTTCCTCTTAGTTTTAGACATTTCTCACTTTTGTAAGTCTTGTATCTACTCTATCTTATGCCCCTTAGCTTCTCTCTTAGTCTAAAATTCTTGTTTTTATGATCTAGGCCTTCTATCCTTCCCAAAATGATTAAAATTTACTTATATTCCACCTCTAAAAGTTTTGATCCTATACCTAATTTCTTACTCCCTCATCATTAATGTTTGGGATAGACACAAACATTAATTTTAGTGTCCTAACCTAATGCAAGATTCAAATTCCTTAAATTCATCTATTTCTCAAAATGAAACATATCCTAATGGTCTACTTAAGTGATTATATGTGAGTTAATTATCTTAAGGAATTGATATAAATACAAGATCAACCCTCATTCAGTCCTCACATAGGAAACACCTAGCATTCATACCAAAAAACATTCAAAGAGTATTCAATTGAATAAAACCTCCCTATTTTCTCCTATTCCATATCAGTCTTAGGAAAAACATATATATAGGTTTTAATTACTAAATGAATAACTCGAGAGCTATATATTCTAAGTTAAAAGGTAGGTCACTTTTGTACTTGATTTGCACATATTGCATGATTCATGCACAATACAACACATAGGGGAGAAATACATCAGTCTGAGTCCCTATTTAGATTATCATATATGTATGTAGTGTTCATTGAAAGAGGGTCTTTGGGGTGAGCTCGACATCATGTGCCCACTAACCCATTTTCCCCCTAAGTCAATATGAAGATGAAGTACTAGGGTTTTCTAATTTTATGAGGAGAGACAGTCCATGACCTAGATTTGAATGCATCAAAGTAAAGGTAACTACAAATCCAAAAGCAACTAGGTGATCATATACTTTTATAGTAGGTATTCCATACATGCACCTACATCAAACCCAAATAGTAGAATTGATGCAACCATCCCAGGCCATTACAAGTGTCCAAATCTCCAAAGGCACTTAATCTAGAAGTAGGAAACTACTATATAATCATCTTCCATTATGATTTCTACTTATTTTAGATCCAACACTATGTTATCATTAGCACTAGCTAATTACATTACTTATTTGTTATTTCCATACATAGCTTAGTTGTACTTTCTATATTTATCCTATTCTCATTTTATAGATTCAACATATGTTATATATGAATTTAGATCTAGTTGGCATACTTTAGAGATAGTTTATCATACTTGTTCCCTAGGCTATCTCTACCCTTTTAACCCTAGATACCCCAATGTAGAATTTTTTAGGGTTAAACACCTAGCTAACCTAGCACCAAATTTCTAGTTTCTCCAAAATAGAAATTTATTCGGTGAAACATGTAGAGGGACTTACAAGGATCAATTTTTCCTAAGACAAAGACCAACTTTTGAGACTTGGAACACCGTTTAAATTTGAGGAATATAATATTTCATATCATGTATTTGCGGGGGTGTTGGTACCATGCTAAAGTATATCTTACATTGTATCTAAGATATATCAAGTTTCGGACCTTAACACATTGAAAAAGAATGATCTTTGGGATGAGCACAACTTGTGTGAGTAAAAAAATCAATGTCAACAAAGTTTAATTTTTGGATTCTAAAATAGCTCAAAACTTTCAATTTATCCATATGGGAACCAAAAATTTTAATTTTTCATGAATTCATATATTGGGTACAATAAGATCAATTACCTCAGTAATGGACATATGTGGAAAATAATTATAAATCATTACTTGAGAACTAGGTGATGAAATGGTTTCTAATTTATCTTCTTGTTTTGGAAATGTTTTGTCTCTTGAAATGGAAATAGTCTCACCTTGGACCTAAATATAATTGATCATGATTCATATAGTGTTTCATATATTCACCTTATGTGTGATTTTCATAGTATAACATTGTATTTGATCAAAGTAGGATCAATCTAGAATATAATGAAATGTAACTTGTGAACAATAGTTATTGACACCTCAATGGATCTTATTGTGAGTGGTGAAAATAAATTAGCCTTATCCAAGTGTTCAACATTATATCCAAAATACTTGAGAAGTGGCTTGCTACATAAATTAATTTCAAATTAGTTATCAACCATTAAATTATTATATTACTCATAATCAATGTGAGGACTAATAATCAGAGGTTCTAGAAATGAAGAAGGTTTGGCGGTTACTTTTATCAATCAAATTTGTAACCTTTGGAAGGTATCTCAAGACTTCTAAATTTGATGTAACATGGAAACACCTCAAGGTTTTGGGTACCTTATTAGAGAGGTGAATCTCTAGGTTAAAGGGATAGCTCCCTTTGATGAATCACTTAGGCTCAAAGGAGAGAAACTAATTCTCATGAAGGTGATACACCAAATATGATTTGACCACTACCAACTAGTTGAAAATACACTTCAAAAATGAGATTAGCCTACAACAAACACTTCTCCAAATTTACATCTCTACATCAATACTTATCATGAAGGTTGTGAAGAATAGTTGAGCTAGGAGGACTAGTCAAGAGGTCATGACATGATACCATTGAAAAGACTAATAATTAAACATTTACTCCTCACTTAGACAATCCACAGGACCTAAAAAAGGATTTCAAAATAAACATGAATTCAAGCAAGGACAAACATGCCAAAGAATCAAGACTATCACTTAACAAGATCAAGTAATCAAGAATACATATTAAAGACCAGTAAATGAAGGAGGTTAAAAAAATTATTCTCTTTGATCAAAGGATGAAATGGGTAGGGATTTTCCATACCCAGATGGAGGATATAATCTCAACTAAACAAAATTCAATTTATAGAAAATGGGAGAGAAAAAGAGAAGGGTGTAGGAGAGAGGAAGACAAGTGTCTAATAAGTTATAAGAAAGAAGAGAGGTATGAAATTTCCCCATCAGGTCTAAATTAAAATCTTAGGTCTCTTAAAGATGGTCTTCTTCTCCAAGTGGCATGAAAGTTTCAAACCTTATTTGGCACCTTGTCTTACTCTTCAAAACTACCCTTTGCTTTGGCTTGTAAGAGGACAAATGGCACTCTTGAATGTTAGGTCATGTTGAGTTACATCTTTACTCTAATATTTAAACCTTTCATCAATTTTATAATCTCTTTAACTGAAATTTTTGTAGCAATCATCATCCATATCTTTAGTTGTCTTGAAATCCCTTCATCTCACTAGCCCAATCTTGCTTACAAGTGTCAACACATGAGTTCATATTATCCAATGAATTTTATCTATATTTATGGAATATAAATATCATATAACACCTAAAACAGCTCATTTTGATTCATCAAACTCTCCTTAAGACTCCATTTTGCACTTTTTGCTCTTATTAGGCCTATTTTCCTTGTAGCCCTAAAATCATGTAAACAGCATTGTGTAGGGTAATATATGGATTTTAATGACAAAATAAGGGCATATTTGAGGACCCAATATGGATTTACAACTCCATTCCATGTTTCAATTCCTAAGATGAGTGGAAGTATCTTTTTTCTACCTTTCTCTCTCCTCAATTAAGCCTCCTTGCCTAAAAGCCTAATTTTTTGCTCCAAAAATTTCCCAAACATTTGAAACCACCAAAAATCTTGTGATTCAATTTACCCCTCCTATCAAAAACCTCTATGTAAAATTTTAGGTCTTGAGACCCTATGTAAGTGTGAGATCCATGAAATGACCATGAAACCTAGTCTCATTCTAAACCTGTTTGAGATTACCTTAAAAAATGATGTTTGTTTGATCCCTTACCAAATTATAGTATAGTTTTTTAATATTTAATAGATTAAATCCATACCGAATGACCACTCTTAATATTTTTCAAGTTATTCATTGCTCAAAACCCTACAAAATACTTAATAACTTTGCAAAATAGTGTATTTAATGCAATCTATACAACTACAAGTACATAAAAAGTATATATTGGGAACCTAATTGGAGTCATAAAACATATACATGATCTTTAAAGATAAACTTAGTTCATTTAATTCACTTTATAATCTTATCTCTCTCAATTAGTCATTACTAGGGTTTTAGGAAGGTTTAGAGTGTCCTAGGTTCTTGACGATTGTTCATAAACCTTAGGCCCTCAACCCCTAAACCAATGCTACAAATTTCATATCCCCCTAAAATATACCCAAGGATTAGGCTCCCATGCATCATTTCTATATATTATTGAGTGTAAGAAGTTGACTCTTGATCTGCAAACAATCCATTGTAGAGGGGTTGACAGTCTTAAGCTTTATTCATGAAGGTTTGAGACCTAAACCAACAAATGATACCACAATATTTTAGTTTAGATACCTAATTAACTCATATAACATTCATTTATCTCCATTCACAATATCATGGTCTTAACAAGCAAAATAAGGTGAGTTTTGAATTACAGTCTTGCATGAGAGGAGTTCAAGATAATCTCAAATGATAAAATTACACTTTTCTTACTTTTCACCTATTTTTTATGATTATTTAAGGTTTATATTATGTATATTAACATATAAAAACTCTCATACTTACACTTTACCCTATATCAATAACATTTGTCAATACTTCTCTTTAGGTCTACTTGTGTGTGAGTTAGCCTCTATAGGCCTATACAGGGTCTTCTGTGTTTTTATCTTTGTTATTAGGTTTGAGGATCTTTTTCAGTCACATTATCACTATGAACCATATTCAAAAGGTTTAATTTCTTTTATACCTCTCACAAACTTTTAAATCTCTCAAACAAACCAATATTTTTTATGAGGGTAGTTAGGGTTGTAAACACTAGTTTGACTATGTCTGCAAGGTTTAAGAGCCTTATTTGGTCATATTTTCATGATATCCTTTTGATTTATCTTACCTTGAAATAATATATGTATTTTTTCATTCATTCACCAAAACCCAACTTCACCACTATGTATTTTATCCTCTTCAACCTTGGACTAGCCTGTCAACCTGTAGATGGAGATGAACTATGTCTATAAGGTTAGATTGAGTTTTATCTAGTCATATTTCTCTATACTTATTTTATGTCTCACTATCCTCAAATAACCTGATATTTTTTCCCATCCACCTCATATAAACTCCATTTATCTTTGGTACATTCTTCCCTCTCTTCAGGCTTGAGACTAGCCTACCTCTTGAGCCAACTTGTAGGTGGTTATGTGCTTGAATGCACTTTGGGATTTAGGACTTTTTTTCAAGTCATTAGTTACTTAAATAATATATCAATTACTTTTTCATTATATATAATAGTTTATAACCCTCTCACATTTCCCAAAATCCTACACTTCACAAACACACACTTGAATAAGATTGTCTTTTCAAATTGGAGTTGTAGGTGGTCATTTAGGAAGGGTTTGACTTGAGATTTGAAGTTAGCTTCCTCTACTCCATCATTGAAACTTTTAAGGTAATAAAATTAATGTAATTTACATATCACTACTCCGTAAGTTTCATTGATCCCTTTATATCATTCTACAACTTTTTGTTCTTACCTTCATATACAGGTCTATATATGAGTATTAGCTTGTACACTTAATGAATGATTATGACATTAGCTATTTCAGTCCTCTTGGCTCTCAACTTATTCAAGTGTCTTCATGGGTATATATTGTTTCCTATCTTCACTAATTAAAACTTCTAAATCAATCCTCTTCATCTGACCTTAGGCTTATGTTCAAAATGAGCACTACATGTTTGTAACATTTAGGTCTTCATCTTGCTTATATGGACTGTTGAGATAGTTTATTGAATATTAAAACTTGTAAATTATATTAAATTTTATATTTCTCTATCACTTTCTCAATATTCCTATAAACTTCTGACCAAGCATTATTTCATCTTCAACTTTCTAATTTGGTATAAAGAGGCCTGTACATATAATCAGTTCACATATAAGGTATATATATGGAATTTAGAGTTTATGGTCATGTTCATGCCCCTTTCATGAATTCATGAGATCAATTTAGGTCAAATAAGTGTTTAAATTATCACTACATGTCTTTTCACTATTTGAACACCCTCAACTTGGGACCTATAGTCCATGATTGTCCACCTATAGGTCTGTAGACCTGTAGGTGACTAAACACATTTGAGCCCTTATTTAGAGATAATAATTGGACCTCGTTATCATTATTTTGTATTTCCAATTATCCACTATCACTCTTATACATTATTAATAATGTTTCATTTCGATTTTCACCAAGCTTGACAATTAGACTTGTATAAGGTTGTCCATGACAAACCATGCTTTTAAAGATCAAGAAACTTGGAGACTATAGTCAAATATCAAATTTCAAGGGAATATGTCATGAATCATATGAATGTGAGAGATCCTCCATGAAATTTTAGACACTTTAACCTTATCTAAAATTGGCAACCCTTCAAATCAACCAAACACAATTACAGTAGGGTGATATGCTCACACACTTAAGACACCTTTCTCCTTATTCAAGACGCAAACCAATGTTGAATTGTTTGATGAAAATACCATGAAAAGGTTAATTTTATCCTCTTAAGACACTCTAAAAAACCATTATCCTCCATTTATTTTTGGCATGAATAAATAAGAGCAAAACTAGACCATGTTTGAATGGATAAGGCATAGTGACCTACTGTTACTATTAAAAATTGTTCATGAAGGATGGGACATGAATATGCAAATAAATTCCATTAAATTTAATCTCATTAGGACCCCTAATAATTTTCAAATTTGTATCTCCCAACTTTCTCTTTCCTAGTCATACCATGCATTTGAATTTTGTCTTTCTAAGCTTGGGAAGGTAGTGGTGGAGGAGAGAGTGTGTATAATACATATATTAGACCTGAAACTTGATATAAATATATAATATGACCTATGTAAGCCTAATGAACACCTATGTAATTTGTTATCCTAAAAATGAGTTCACAAGTTTGTATAAGAGAGTGAAAACTACCTCTTAGGCATTGAAAATAAAGATTCTGACCTATTTCTAACTTGCTGACATATGTGGCAGTTATGTAACTACTCTAGGGACCTTGAAAAAAGAGTATTTGTATGGATTATTATCTTGGGAATATTTTTCATACATGAAATTTAGCAAAAATAACCTATTTCCTCATAAAACACTACCTTTAAGTCCATAAAGAACCTTAAACTTTCCAAATCAACATGAAATGTGATTAAGACATTAAATGACTTGAATTGACACCTAAGGAACTATTAAACCTATTGAATAAGTCTCATCACTCCATGACATTAATAGACCACTATAAGACCAAGAAATAATGTTACCTTAATTTCCCAAATTTACCTTAAACAATGTTAATAAGACCTTATAAAGACCTATTAGAAACCATATAACGCATGAAAAGAGTTTTAACCAGGATAAAAAAAACATGACAAGAAATTTTTTGACTATGGGGATGACATTTTAACCTTTGAGGTCAAAATTGGTCAATAATTTAGTGATTCATGGGGATAACATGCCTGTTATGCTAAATAGACTAGTAGCCCTGTCCTTCCATTGGGAAATAGAGTCATTTACACTCAAATTTAGACTTGACCAGACCATGACCATTAAAAAATAAATTTATTTAACATATAAACATACCAAACAAAGGTAACACACACAAATCAATGGAGATGAACACACACATGTTCTAACAAGCACTTAGGGAACACAACAAATAAGAAAGCAAACTAGCTATCTATAACTGACCTGAACTTTTCTTCTTCCTCCTAGGTCAAAGGGGAAGCTTGTGATATCTTTTGATCCATAATATGAATAATGGAATGAGTAACGCTTCCTTTTGATCCTTGGTCTTTTATCTTCATCCTTTCCTTATTTTTCAATCCTCTTCATATGTTCTCAAGTGAAATAATAATTTCAAACCAATCACCTATGAACACATACTCATTTTTGTTTTCAATATCCCTCTCATGATGCTCCTTAGATTAAATGTCAATTGATGATACTCTATATAGGCATGCTTCTCAGGCCTCAATATCATATTGAGTGACATTATACTTCTTACCAGATGTTATAATCTCTTCAAGCTCTTCAACGAGTTTTGTATACTCAACCCAAACTATATCATTATCCTCAATGGGTGTGTCTTTACCAACCTATTCATGTTCATGCTCTTAAATAGGAAGTGTGCCTTACGAATAATCCTTTGACTCTTATTTTTTATCAACATGAGCAAGACCACATAGAACAAAATCTTCCTCTTTCTCCTCAAGGTCTATATGGATGCTAAGATTCTCATATCCTTTTATGCATTCATCATGTAATTGCAAGGTATCTTCTTAGAGTTTATCTTGTTATTCCTTATGGATCATGTCAACCTCTACTTTATTACTTCGAGATATTTTAACCTCAATATTAGTTGCAAATTCAACAAAGTTATATGATTTTAGATATATTTCTTGAAGCTTGCTATCAAAATCATCTCTTAGAACCTCTACTTTGAAAACTAATTTGCATTTTTTTTCCCAAGATGAATATCAATGGAAATCTTTTCATCAATCTCAGTTAAAGAATCTTCATCATCTACAAGTACAACTCTTTCTTCTTCACTTACCTCCCATATGATAGGTTCCTCTTCAAGAAGGAATGTGATGGGAGGGTAATGTATAGGTTCATAAATTTGAGAGAAAGTATGAGGTATGGTGGATGGCTCATGAATTGGCTTGGGAATGAAGCGAATACTCTTGAAACATGGGATCTTTTATATAGAGGACTCTTCTAGTAACTCTTTAAGATAGAGTAGATTCAATTATGTTATGAATGCCTCATATTTATCAATGACCATCTCATCCTTCTCATAGTCTCCTTAAAGTTCATTCTCATCTGTAAAATGATTTTCAATCTTATCAACTAGGACCTCTTTCTTGTTTTGAATACCTTCTTAAATAGACCTATTATTGGGGATCAACCAACAATGTTGATTACAATATGAAAGCAATAAATGTGGAATTAAATCAGAATGATAAGTAACTAGAATGATAAATAGCAAAGAACAAGAGATATAAGAAACCACCCTGAAAACTTGTATTAAACTCTTTATAGAAGGAATACAATTGAAGAAACTTCTTTTCTTCCACACCTCTCTCAGATGTACAGATCTCTCTCTAGATATTTTCTTTAACTTTAACCTCTTGATCTTGGATCTCTTCCTCTTTCTTCATTTTCAACCCCAACTCTTGCAATTTTCTTGTCTATGCTCTCTAAGAATAACTTCTCTTGAAGCTGATTAATGGCCTCATAAGAGCTCCATAAGGAGAAAAAGTAAGGTTGATATGGAATATAAGAGAAGAATATTTAGGAGGGATGGGAGAGACATAAATAGTTTTATATTCTTCTTTGACTCCAACTCCCAAATCTATACTTGTTTCACCTTGATTACTCCATGATTTCACCACTTGATTCCATCTTGGAGTCTTGAAAGACTTTTGGGGGGGTTATTGAGGAATAAAAGTAGAATCTTGGTTCTCAATAATATGTTTCTCAACAACAATCTCCTTTTTATTTTCAAATCTCTCTTGGATGAAATTCTAATGGAAAGCTTGAGGATTATATGAAGTACTTTGAAAACTTTGATGTTGACTTGTAATGGTTTTTTGTGAAAGAATAGGTGGTACATATGAGGGCTGATAAGATTTAACCTATTGTCCTTCATTAACTCTTAACATATCTTATTTTTTCAATGAGAACACTTACATCCAACATTTAACTTGAAATTCTTTGCTAATTTACTCTCTCTCAATAGGTGCCCATTATTCTTTCATTAGTTGTAATGAGTCTCTCATGTTATGAATGAGATAACTAGGGATATCTTGACCATATTCCATTTGTGTGTTAATCCCTATCATGTACCTCTCATATCCTAAGAGATTTTGTTTCAAACATGAAATGGGCTAATTTGAAAAGTGACTATATTGGCTAGGGACATCGTGAGCTTGAAAAGGCTAATCATATGTAACATCATAGCCATGTAAAGGGAATATAAGTTGATCATAGGACTGGTATGACTCATGAAATGGCTGATAAGACTCATCATAGGGATAATAAGAGTTATATTTAGGATAACATGAAGATTTATTATACTGATATACCTTATCCACTTGCATGAAACTAAAATTCACCTCAAACTCAACCATAACAACTCCATCAAGATAATGGGTTTAAAGCATAATTTAATTTAAACAAGTGATTGGGCTGATACAACCATTTGATTATGAATGGATTCACCATTGATGTTTTTAATGCCTCCAAAGGCTAATATGTAGAAGAATAACACCAATAATCCTTCCACTACTTTGGACCTTAGTCCCACTAGGTGTGCCAAAATTATTATCGATCAAATTTGTACCCTTTAGAAGGTAATTCAAGCCTTCCAAATTTTATGTAACATGGAAACACCTAAAGGTTGTGGGTACCCTATTATAGATGTTAATCTCTAGGTTAAAGGGTTAGATCCCCTTGATGAATCACTTAGGCTCAAAAATTAATCGACCACCTACTAGGAAAAAAGAGAGAAACTTATTATAATTAAGATGATACACCAAATATGATTCGACCACTACTAACCAGCTTAAAATGTACTTCAAACATGAGACTAACCTCCTCTCCAAATCTTCCTCTCTACATTATTACTTATCATGAAGGTTGTGAAGAATGTCTGAGCTAGGAGGACTAGTATAGAGGTCATTATATGACACTATTGAAAATACTACTCAATAAACACTTACACCTCACTTAATCACTCCACAATACCTAAAAAAAGGATTAAAAATTGAACATGAGTTAAAGAAAGGAAAAATATGTCAAGGAAGTAAGGCTATCACTTAACAAGATCAACTAGTCATGCATATATATTAAAACCAATCAATGAAATACGTTAAACCAAATAATTCTCATTTATCAAAGGCTAAAAATTGGTAGCGATTCACCATACCTAGATGGAGGATACAATCTCAACCAAACAAGGCTTAATTTATAGAAAATGAGAGAGAAGAAGAGCAGAAGGGCATAGGAGAGAGGAAGATAAGTTTCTCATGAGTTAAGAAGGGCATAGGAGAGAGGAAGATAAGATTCTCATGAGTTACGAACATGAATATAGGTATGAAATTTACCCATCACATATTCAAGGATAAGTTTTCGTATCTTTAAGATGTTCTTATACTCCAAGTGGCATGGAAGTTTCAAACCTTGCTTGACAACTTTCCTTCCTCTTCAAAACTACCCTTTGTCTTGGCTTGTAAGAGGACAAATGGCACTCTTTAATGTAAAGTCATGTTGAGTTGCATATTTTATCTATTACTGAAACATTTCATCAATTTTATAAGCTCTCTAACTAACATTTTAGTAGTAATCATCATCCATATGTTTAGGTGTTTTGAAATCCCTTCATCTCACCAAGCCATTACAAGTGTCAAAACTTGAGTCCATCTTCTCTAATGTATTATCTATCTATGGATATAATACCTAAAAAAACTAATTTGGAGCCATCAAACTCTCCTTAAGGCTCCATTTTGCACCTTTTTCTCTCATTAGGCCTCTTTTCTTTGTAGCCCTAAAATCATGTAAACCTCCTTGTGTAGAGAAATTTATGGATGGTACTGACAAACTAAGTGCATATTATAGGACCTAGTATGGCTTTCCAACTCATGACAATTTTTAAGTCTTGAGAGTGAGTGGAATTAGTTTTTTTACCTTTCTCTCCTCAATTAGGCCTCCTTACCTAGAAGTCTAATTTTCTAATCCATATTTCTCCCACAGATTTTAAACCATAAAAAATAATTTTATTAACTTTTACCTATCTTTTCACCAACCTCCATGTCAAATTTGAGACCCTAAGACCCTGTGGATGTGTGAGAACCATGAAATGGCCTTGAAACCTAGTCTCATTTTAAGCCTATTTGAGATTGCCTTGAAAAATGAGTTTTGTTTGATCACCTCAAAAATTTATAGTACATATTTTTAGGCTTGAATAGATTAAATTCATCCCAAATTTCCTCTACCTATAGTTTTAAAGTTCTTCATTTCTCAAAACCTTGAAAGATACCTAAAAACTTTACAAAATAGTGCATTTAATGCAGTCCATATAACTGCAAGTATAGAAAAAGTACACATTAATAATATAATTGGAGTATTAAGAAGTATAAAATATTTTTTAAGATCAAATAAGTTCATTTAATTCAATTTATAATCTCATCTCTCTGAATTGGTCATTACTAGGATTTTAAGAGGGTTTAAAGTGACTTAGGTTCTTAACGATAGTCTATAAACCTTAGGACCTCAACCCTTGAACCAATTCCATAAATTTAAATTTTAATATCCCATTAAACTATACCCAATTGATTATTATCCCATGCATCATGTACTTATGGTAATGATTGCAAGAATTTGACTCTTGGTTAACAAATAAGCCATTAGAGAGGGGTTGACAGTCTTACGCTTTGTTCATAAATATCTAAGACCTAAACCAAAAATTGATGCCATAATATTGAATTTTAGAGACCTTATTACCTCATATAAAATTCATTTATCTACATGCATAATATCATGGTCTCAACAAGTAAAATAAGGTGAATCTTGAATTCCAGTCTTGCATGAGAGGAGTTTTAGATAGTCTTAAAGGCCAAAATTACACTTTTCTTGATTTTCCTCTATTTTTTATGACTCTTTAAGGTATATAATATGTATATTAACATATAAAAACTATCATACTTCCACTTTAATCACAATCAATCACATTTCTCATGACTTATCTTTAGGTCTACCTATGTGTGAGTTAGGCTCTATAGGCCTATACATGTTCTTCAGTGTTTTTACCTTTTTTATTGGGTCTAAGGGTCTTATTCAGTCACATTATAACTATGAAACCATATTCAAATGGATTAATTTCCCTCATACATCTCATAGACTTTTAACTCTCTCAAATAATCCAATATCTTCCATGAGGGTAGTTAGGCTTGTTAACATTAGTGTGACTATATATCCAAGGATTAAGAGCCTTATTTGGTCATATTTTCATGATGTTATTTTTATTTATTTTACCTTAAATAACTCTATGTATTTTTTCATTCATTCACAAAAACCCAACTTCACCACTATGTATTTTATCTTCTCTTCAAGCTTGGACTTGCCTACAAACCTGTAGATGGAGATGAACTATGTCTATAGGGTTAGATTGAGTTTTGTCTAGTCATATTACTTTGTACCTCCTTTAGGTCTCACTATCCTCAAATAACCTAAGTAATTTCTTCATCCACCTCATATTAACTCCATTACTCTTTGGTACATTCTTCTCTCTCTTTAGGCTTGAGACCAGCCTACCTCTTTAGCTAAACCTGTAGGTGGTTATGTGTTTGAATGCACTTTCAAATTTAGGACTTGTCTATAGGTAATTAGACACTTTAATAATAAATCAATGACTTTTTCATGATATTTTATATTTTATAACCCTCTCATGTTTCCCAAAATCCTACACTTCATAAACACACACTTGTCTAAGACTATCTTTTCAAATTGGAGTTGTAGGTGGTCATTTAGGAAGGGTTTGACATGAGCTTTGATGTTGGCTTTCTTCAATACACAATTGACACTTTTAAGGTAATATAATTTCATTTAATTCCATATCACTACTCCACAATATTCATTGACCCCTTTATTTCTATAAAATTTTCTTCTTACCTTCATACATAGGTCTTTGTATGAGTATTAGCCTATAGACTCAATGAATGATTATGATATTAGTTATTTCAGTCATCTTAGATATCAAATTTTTGTGTGTACTCATGGGTGTGTATTTTTTATTATCTTCACTAATTCAAACTTCTACATCAATCCTCTTCATATGACCTTTGGCTTATATTCAAAATGAGGACTACAAGTTTGTAACCTATAGGTATTCATCTTGCTTATATGGACCATTGAAATAATTTTTTGAATATTAACACTTGTAAATTGTATCAACTTATATATTTTCCTATAAATCTCTTAAAATTATTATAAAAATATGACCAAGCATTATGTCATCTTTAACATTCTCATTTGGTCCGTATAGGGCTATACATACAGTCAATTCATATGTAAGGTATATACGTGGAAGTTAGAGTGTATGGTCATGTTCATGCCCATTTGATGATGTCATGAGATCAATTTAGGCCAACTGAGTGCTTGAATGGTAATTCTAGGTCTTTTCACTATTTTAACACCCTCAACATAGGACCTATAGTCCATGATTATCCACATATAGGTCTATAGACTTGTAGGCGACTACACACATTTTTCCCTTCTTTTGAGATAATACTTAGACCTAATTCTCATTATTTTGGATTTAAAATATTCCAATGTCACTCTTGTACATTATTATTGATTTTTTATTGTTATTTAGGCCAATATTGACAACCAAACTTATAGAAGACTACTCATGACAGACCATACTTTCAAAAAGCAAAACACTTAAAGACTATTGACAAATATAACATTACAAGGGAAGATCTCATTAATCCTATGAATTTGAGAGATACTCCATGAAATTTGAGAAAATTTAACCTTATCTACAAGTAGAAACCCTTCAAATCAACCAAACACACTTGTAGTAGGGTGATATGCTCACACACTTAAGACACCTTTCTCATTATTGAAGACACAAACCAAAGTTTAATTGCTTTAGGAAACTACCATTAAATTGGTAATTTTATCCTCTAAAAACACTCCACAAAACCATTTTCCTCCATCTAATTTTGGCATGAATAAATAATAGCAAAACTAGACCTTGCTTGAATGTACAAGGCATAGTGACATGCTGTCACTCTTAGTGATTGTTCATAAAGGAGAAGAAATGAATATAAAAACTAATGCCACTAAATTTAGTCTCATTATTACCCATTAAAATTTCCAAATTTTTAGCTCCCAAATTTCTCTCTCCTACTTGTAACATGCATTTGATTTTTGCCTTTCTAAGCTTGTGAAGGCAATGATAGAGGAAAAAGAGTGTCTAATGCATATATTAGACTTGATACTTGATTAAAATATTCAATCTAACCTTTGGAATCCCAAGGGACACCTCTTTAATTTTTAATTCTAAAAAAAGAGTTCACAAGTTCATTTAAAAGAGTGAAAATTACCTCTTAAGCATTGAAAATCAAGATTCTGACTACTTTCTGACTTGCTGACATATGTTTAAGTTATGTAATTAATTCAAGGACATTAAAAAGATTATTTTTATGGATTTTTCTCTTGGGTATCTTTTTAATACATGAAATTTATCAAAAATCACCTTTTTCCTCATAAAACACTACCTTAAAAGTCCACAAAACAACCTTAAACTTTTCAAATCAACATGAAATGTTTATGAAAGCTTATTAAGAAATTAAATGACCTTAATAGACACCTAAGGAATTAACACACCTCTTTAGTAAGTCTTATCACTCCATGACATGACTAGACCACTACAATACCAAGAAAAACCTTACCTTAATTTATCCAAATTTACCTTAAACAATGCAGATAAGACCTTATAAACACCTATTAAAGACCATATAAGGCATGAAAATACTTTGAATTAGGCTAAAACAACATGACAGGAAATTTTTTTCCTATAGGGGCTGACATTTTGACTTTGGGGGTCAAAATTGGTCAACAGTTACCACCTTAGAAACCATGTTTTAAACATTATTCTTAGGTAGATATCACTTCTGAACTTCCTTATTAGGCACCTATTCCATAGGAATAACTTATTTAGATAACTCATATTTAGGTATTTTGACCTTAAGATAAGGAACCATGCTCAATACTAGAAGGTGCGTTTGAGTAAATTCGTGTTTCAATAAATGTATTTAACATTTAAGATCACCATCATTAATAAAATATTGTATTCTATGTTTCAAAACATGACACATATTCGTGTGATGCCAATAAACTCTATGATAAGTTTAATGGTACTTGTATCTTTACATGGACTATGTAGGAGTTAAAATGATCATTTTTTTCAAATGATGTTTTTGAGAGTTTCACTTTGAGAAGTTTTGAGCTTATTCCAACTTTTTTATTCTTTATTCATAAATTTTTTTTTGTTTCTTAACCAATGTTAAAGATGAAATATTTTGTGACACGTAAGTTTTGAATGAGGATCTATCAATGTAAGTAATAGTAACATGGTAAGAATTTTGGGCTTATGCAAGTTTATCTTCAAGTGACGTGACCTTTGGAGATAAAGTTTGAACTTATTTTTGTAATTTATCTATGGAATGCATCATAGTAATAATTTTATGTGAAATAATGGTTATACTCTAAATAAGTTCATTCAAGGGTTGATTATTATCATGGTTGACCTCATTATGTACACTAATTCTCATGTGTTGGGGATATATATATATATATATATATATATATATATATATATATATATATATATATAATCACAAACCTTAGACATTTTAGATTTGAGATTCATACCAAAAACTAAAGGATTATGCATATATATATATATATATATATATATATATATATATATATAATCACAAACCTTAGACATTTTAGATTTGAGATTCATACCAAAAACTAAAGGATTATGCACCTTACCTATTCATGTTATGATGGCATATACTTTTGTGACCAATATAAGACTTAGGAATATAATTGGAGAGGTATGGTGGTTATCATTAAATTAAGGTCTAGGGGGAGGAGGAATTAAAAGGACTAATAAATGCCCTTTCCTATTGAGTAGTAATAAGAAGCATCTTAGATTCAATATTAATGAAATCTATATTCCAAATGAAATATAAGAGTTCATAATTTTCAATGTCATCCTTAGTTCTTATTGCAGATAAATTCAACCCATTTCATTTCATGAATTTTAAACATATTATATATTTTAGGAAAGAAACATGCATCCATGAATATCATATTTTGGATCATAAAATGTAAATTATAATAATCTATTGTAACTATGCTAGAGTTTTGTTTATATGAATAAAAATAAATATAAAATCAAATCTAAAACTCAAACCATAATCCAGGATAAATCTAAAACCTTACAAAAATATTAAACCCTAAAGTAGAAGATATTAATTGTTGTGCATGGTCAGGTCAATGATCGAGTTGACACAAAAAATTACATATTTTTGTTAGGAATACAAAATGTAGATGAATATTAATGAATTAAAGATGGAAATAAAATGCAAAAAACACAACACAATAGAGACACAAATTTAACATGGTTCACCCAATATGGGCTACATCCACACAGAAACAACCAATCCTTCTTATTATTCATTACAACAAATGAAAGGAAAAACCTACAATACAACCATTTCAAAATCCTCTTCACTCACATACAGTGTGCCATAGTAACTACAATGTTCTCATATCAAAGGAGGGTTACATATTAGGGGAAAAATGCACAAACATAATTTTAACCATTATATCTATCACGTAATTGTGAACACTCCATATTTACTACAACATGATGACCTTAGTGGGGGGCGTTCCCCTCCTCATGCCCCCTATCGAGAACTAGTCCTTAAAATAAGATCAAGCTCCATCATCCAATAATATCCCACTTAGAGACTGATTGTTGTAACTCCACCGCTATTAGAATTTTGTTTGAACTTTGACCCTAGAATGTTTCTCATCTTCTTTTTATCCTTGAAGAGCTATTGAAGCTGAATAACTCTCTAGATTCTCTTTAGTGACTTCCTTTGTTATCATATCTATAGGATTCTAACTCATATGGATCTTTTCCAACTTTAGTTGACCATCATCCAAAACTAAATGAATGAAGTGATACCCAATTTGTATATGTTTGGTTCTTGAGTGGAATGTTGAGTTCTTTGTTAAATGAATCGCACTATAACCTTTAATATTCCTACTTATGCCTCAAATCTTATATGAACTATTGCATCCATATCATCTCCTTACTAGCTTATGTAGTTACAACATAGTCTACCTCTGTATTTGATAAAGCAACTATCTTATATAATTTTGAAATCCAACTAACCATTTTATCAACAATAGTGAAAACATAACCTATGGTGCTTCTCCTGCCATCTAAATCTCTAATCATCTCTCATCAATATAACCTTGTAAGGTAACATCTAAACCTTCATATCACAATCATCTATCAGTGGTCCCTCTCAATAAAATGAGAATCCACTTGACTACATCCCAGTGCTCTTTTCCTAGATTATTCATAAACCTACAAACAAATCTCATTGCATGAGCAATATTTGGTCTCATGCACACCATAGCATACATTAAAATTCAAACTATTGAAGTATATGGAACTTTGGACATATAATTGATTTCTTACTACATTTTAGGACATTGTTCCTTGCTTAATTTGAATTTCCCCACCAAATGTATACTTATAGGTTTTACATCTTGCATATTGAACCTGATTAATAGCTTCTTTATGTACTCATCTTGAGATAATGTCAATTTTCTATTGTTCCTACTTCTTGTTATTCTCATACCAAGGATTTGTTTTACAACACCCAAATCCTTCATTATAAATGAATTTGATAATTTTATTTTGAGATCATATATATCCTGCATGTCAAACCCTACAACAAGCATGTCATCTACATACAATAATAAGATAATATAGCTACCATTATCTAATCTTTTAAAATAGACACAGTGGTTAAAGTGACATCTACTATAATCTTTTTCTATCATAAACATGTCAAATTTCAAATACCACTACCTTAGAGCTTGATTTAAACCATACAAACTCTTCATCAACCTGCGCACCATTTTCTCCTTACTTTTTACTTCATATCCCTTTGGTTGATCCATATATTTCCTCCTCCAAATCACCATGAAGGAAAGCAGTTTTCACATCTAACTATTCAAGGTGCAAAGCTCCTACTACTACCAAACTTAAAATAGTTATTATGGAAGTCATTTTTACAACTAGAGAAAATATTTCATCAAATTTAATGCCTTTCTTTTGTGCAAACCCCTTTGCAACAAGTCTAGCCTTGTACCTATTTTTGCCTCCATCTTCTTCCTTTAACCTATAAACTCATTTATTCTACAATGCTCTTTTACCTATAGGCAACTAAACCAAATCTCAAGTTTGTTTATATACCAAGGAGTCCATCTCCTCTTTCATTTCTTGCTCCCACTTCTTTATGGCATTTACCTGTATTGCTTTTTCATAGTTTTTTGGCTCACCACCATTAGTCAATAATAAATAATAAAGTGAAATAGAGTATCACTCAGGGAATCTAATTACTCTGGTAGATCTTCTTACTGTACTTCCCAGAGTTTGACATACTTGTTATATTTGTTTCACATTTTGATTTTCTATCACTTTTGGAATTTCATTTCCCATGATTTCATCAAGTACTACATATTCTGTATTTGGATTTTCTTGATTCTTTCCCTACAACTAATCTTTGTACATGAACTTCTCATTAAAGATCACATCTCTACTCCTAATGATTTTTCAATTTCAAAATCCCATAAACAATAACCAAAAAAATCCATATCTAATAAAAATACATTTATTGGATTTTGATTTAAGCTTGGTTCTATTTTATTTATTAATATGGATAAATGCTTCACAACTAAAAGTCTTTAAGAAGGAATAATCTACCTTTTTACTTATCCATGCTTCTTATAGAATGCCACCATCTAATGGACTTGAAGACCCTCTATTTATTAATTAAACAAAAGTATCCATAGCATCTATGCAAAACTATAAGAGCAACCCTACATGTAGTCTCATTCTCCTTGCATGCTCCATGATTGTCCTATTCATCCTTTTTGACACACCATTTTGTTATGGTGTTCTTGGAACAATCTTCTCTCTATAAATCCCATGGGATGAACAATAATTATCAAATTCCTTGCTACAGTATTCAATTCCATTCTCTGATCTGAGACACTTCAGCTTATTTCTTGTCTCATTCTCAACCAAAGCTTTCTATTTCTAAAAAGTATCAAAAACATCATTTTTTTCATATGTAATAAGCCCAAGTTTGTATAGTTATAACATCAAGAAAAATAACTTAAAATTAAGAGACATCAAGGGATAATACTTGAGCCAGCCCCATACATCTATATGCATAAGCTCTAACTCTCCATCCTTATTTGTCTTCCCAAATTTGAAAATTTTGACTCTTTTCTATTTTCCATATACATAGTGCTCATAAAAGTCCAAATCCACCTTCTTCAAATATGTCAACAATTCTTTGAGTGGAGAACTTACATCCCCTTCTCACTCATGTGCCCAAGTCTAAGGTGACATAATGTTATATCTACTTATGTATAAGCTAGAGCAATATAAGATTCACATTACCATTAGATAAATATAATGTACCTACCTTCTCTCTTTTTTCTATTACAAATGATCTTTTAGTGACCTTCCATGATTTTTTTACAAATGTAACTATGCATCATCAATTCCCAACTGCCCTACTAAAATTAGATTTCTTCTCAACTTAAGAACATGCCTCACATATTTCAATGACCATTTGTTTCTATTCTATAATTTTATCTGTATCTTACCCTTTCCTATAATTTTATAGGGTTCACTATCACCCAAATAAACCTATCCAACATCACCTTGAACATAGTCTTGAAAAAAATTCTTATGAGGTGTAGCATGAAATGAAGCCCCTAAATCTAACACCCAAGAATCATTAATATTATCTAAATAAAAGATTAAAGAATCTTGTCACATCACCTGCTACATTTGCTTCTTGATTTTTATCTTTTTGTTCATCTCCTTGTTTTCCTTTTCAAAACCAATAATCTTTTTTCAGGTGTCCTTTCTTCCCACAAATCCAACACACCAAGGTTCCTTTTGATTTGAATCTTCCCTCATTATACTTACCATAATTCCTTGGGCCTTTCCTCTATCTTTTTATCTTACCCAATTCTCCATAGTCAAAGCATTACCTAATGTCTCACCTATGTTTTTCCATCACATTTCCTCACTAAGATAACACCAACAACATCATCAAACTTTAAAGTGTTTGAACCAAAGACAGAACTACTCATAGCCATGACCAAGCCATTCCATATTTCTTTCAATGAGCATAGAATCAAAAGAGCCCTAATATCATCATAAAAATTTAAACCTTTAGAGATTAATTGATTTTTGATCATGTTAAATTCATTTAAATGATCAACAATAGACCCACTTTTTTACATTTTTAAATTAAATTAATTCTTCATAATAAATACCTTGTTGGAGGTTGAGGGTTTTTCATACACTCTATCCAATACATTTATCAAATCCTCTATTGACTTTTATTTTTAAATATTGAAG
Organism: Torreya grandis; assembly: GCA_037957365.1. NCBI lineage: Eukaryota > Viridiplantae > Streptophyta > Pinopsida > Cupressales > Taxaceae > Torreya > Torreya grandis. The sequence goes on along the minus strand of JARHVA010000159.1, from coordinate 1,934,827 downwards.
GTCACTAACATTTCTACACATAGTCATATTATTCCTAGTGCCCTTATGTCAAGAACCTCTCAATCTTCATCCTTCATAGTTGTTGGCTTCTTTGCTATTCCTCCCAATGGTAGGAAAAGATCCTTCTAATATAGATAATCCTCCATTTACATCTTCCATAGCTGGTAGTTTTGGTCATTACACTTTTCAACCTTAAACTTGCATTCTTCTATCATTTCTCCCACTCGAACTAGGAACACTCTTTTCCAATGAGTTTATCTACCAAATAAACCTTCATCTCTGATACCAGTTGTTAGGAATACAGAACATAGAGATATATTAATGAATTAAAAATGGAAATAAAATACAAAAAATACAACATAATAGAGACACAAATTTAACATGCTTCACCCAATATGGGCTACGTCCACATAGAAAAAACCAGTCCTTATTATTTAGTCCAACAAATGAAGGGAAAAACTTTTAATATCCTATTCACTCACATATAATGTGCTACTATAATTACAATGCCCTCATATCAAAGGAGGGTTAAATATTAGGTAAAAAATACATAAATATAATTTACATCGTTAGATCCATGACCTGATAATGATTGGTCCATATTTACTATGAAATGGAGACCCTAGTGGGGGACATTACCCCCCCCCCCCCAAACACCCCCCCTTGTCAGGAACTAGGCATTAAAATAAGATCAAGCTCCACCATTCAACAAATTTTTTATTAATGTGATTTAACTAAAATAAAACTATAAATATTTAGATTCTTTCAAAAGGGGTAATTATCATACAAATATGAATGTAAAAGGGTAGATTGATATTTCCCTTACTATTATTAGAATTGAAAAAATGGATAAGAAATGAACTTAACTAATTTATGATTTATGTTGATCATTGTATTTATTTAAGTCATACAATGATTATTTTTATACTCTATAACCATTCAAATTATGAAATAAGAGATCAAACCCTTCACATACACTATTGGCAAAACTCAAACCCCTATAGTGATTGGTACTATCTAGGCTCTATTGTTAATGTCCTACTTGATTATGTTAGTCTACAACACCTCAAATCATTATACACATATAGATAAATTTTGTATATGTGCTCTCCCTTAGTCATGTTTATTGATCCCTAATTTTCTTCTCCTTTTAAATCCTTAATCTCACTTTTAACATAACATTACCCTTGAAAATGTGGATAGTAAGTTGGGTTAGACAGTCCCAACCACTCCCCATTATGTCACTCAATGTTGCCTATGTTCTAATACTCTAAAGAAGGCTCAAACTTCCTATATTTCTCACACTTAGGTTCTTTTTGTTCACCATTATGATAATACTATAGTGTAATGTAATGTTTGAATTTTCACACTTTGCACCATAGAATTTTGACCTATATTAATGTAGCCATGATTAGAGGTCTCAGTTAAGTGATAACTTATAAATTTATAATGGAAATTCACAGAATAATAACATAAATTTATTGATTCAAAGATAGATTACACAACATCAGATCTATTACCAATGATACAACCTTAAAATGATCAAACACACAAACATAAGTACAACATGAAGGCTTACAATAATCAAACCAACACCATAGTTTGGTTATAAAAAAACTCAAATCCACTAGTCCTTCTCAAATGTTCACACATGAATACGTGAAATAATCCTTTTAATCACACTTAGAATATTTCCCTAATCTAAAATCAAATTCCTTTCTCAAGTGTAGGGGATATGTTTATATACAAATAAACCACCTATTTACATCAATTACTTTAATCAGTCCACTAAGGCCATAGATATTAAATGCTCCCAACATATCAAAATGTACTCCAATATTTAATCCACATAAGTGTTGATCATAATGCATCCATAGACAACACATCACATAGTCGATGCATCATAACACATCATGGACCCATTTACCAATTCATTATGTCATCATAACCCACATCCCAAACATATTACCACTTATTAATGCAACGTATCCAAATGACCAGCATTAAGCTCTAAGAAGTGTGAAATAAAATATATATATAGGTGAAGTATATAATTAAGATCATTGAAACTACACAATTGACTAAAGCTAACCACATAAAAGGACTCACCACAAATTACCACATAGAATTTATGGTAATAAACTAGCTTATGCAAGGAACCCTTGAAACATAGATAACCCAGAGTAAAATTAGAAATAAAATAAAACATTTGGTGACCAAAATTAAATGTTTGATACCTACAATCATACTGTAGAACACCAAACAACTAAAGATATTATTGTACTTTATTAAAGCCAACTACACATTTTTTTTCTAGTGGAAAATTACACATGGACCCAAACACTCACATATTATATACTCTAATTAATAAAATGTGTGATCATGGTGCTCACACATTTAGGATGAGTGGGAAACCCACTATTTTGACTTCGTCTAGAGGTCTTGGCATGCCTTTTTCCATGAAAATGAATCTTTCCTTCTAGTATTATTTGATAATGACCTTAGTTAAGAACCAACCCTCTCCTCCATAACCATTTCACCTAACTATTGTGCCTATTTCGACTCCACTTGAGTCAATATCATCTATCTATATTATGTAGTATACTTTTCCATTCCTCTGATGTGTTAATACACATTGGAAAAAAAATGTGTGTTTTTGGTTACCTCTTTTATTTACCTTCCTTTTGTTAGCATCAGTTTTTGAAGCATCAAAACAAGCTAAGGACAAGGATAGTTTTGAGATGTTCTATGTGTGTAGAATAGTTTATCATAAAAATATAGGAAATTAGATGATAAAAATGTAAGATGCATTAATTATTCTACGTTATTGAGACATTCAATAATAATTAGTTATTGTATAAACTAAAACAATGCATTTAGAATAGTTGAAATAGAAAGTAACCAAGGCATTACACATGAGAGCATGCACAAGGAACATAACAAGAAGTCATATAGGTAACCATAACTAGATAATCTCTATTGATCTCTTTTAAAAGCAAAACCCTCTTCTTACAAACAAAAGTATATATAGACATTTCCATTCTATGACTATTTATATTCTTCCTGTACTTGGCACCAAAAGTGGAGTCTCTTAATATTATATCTTATTACAACTCATGAACATAAGACAAAATAAGTTATACAATGACAAAATGAGTTCATAATGCATGAATACCAAATAAATATCTGACATAGCTTTACAATCCATGTTATTCTACCAATAGTTTTCCATACTTAAAATTTTGTCTCATCCTAAGACAATGCCATAGAATCTCTGAGAATGCACAAGTTATAGGGAGATAAATAAATGATTAGACCGGTAAGAGCCACAATAATCACTCAAAGTGCCATTTCTGATTTTCACTTCTTGTGCACTACTTAGCCACCATTTTGGGTTTTCAAATAAGTAGCATACCAATGTACCACCCTTCATGGGTTTTCAATAGGCTGGCATAACTAGGTGGCCGCCCTTTATTGGTTTTCAATAAACTTGACCCCACTAATCTTACTAAGTCTTTCCCAATACAAAATTTTATACAAAATTTTAAAAATTTATACTCTATACAGTACTTAACTCAAAGGTGGTGGCATGGATGCAGATGAAGGTTGATTGAAAGAATCCTTTGATTGGGACTATGCAACCTTGCATCATGTGATGATCTACCAAAAATTTGAAGGTGGCCTATAGGTAAGTGTATTCATAATTTGTGTAACTAAGCTAGTGAAAGGAATCAAATATGTTTTATATGTGTTCTAATCTAACATCACTTCTTGAATCAACCATAGTAAGGTGCATAATGGAGCATGGTAGCTAATGATCTATTTGAGTTATGCATCATCAGTGATGTTAAATATATCCTTAGTGTTCATAACCCTTGTCTAAATCTCTCTACTTATCTTCTCCATCTTATTTGTATGGCTCTAAGCTTGGAGACTAGAAAAATAACTACACAATAGTTGGCTCTACCAATTCAAAAGGTTATTGCATACATTATCCCTAAAATTTAATAATTCTTGGAGTGCTTAATCCTTCTCTTCCATAGTTGAGTGTGGCTTGCCATGGTTTATTTAGTTGTGGTAGCCTTTACAAAGTTTACACTAGAATTAGCTAATGTACTATACAACAACTGCTTCTAATTAAGAAAATGGTGTGCAACTTATTGGGCTTGAACTATGGTAATATCGAGCATTTTTTGGTACTCCTCCAAAAGAATGATGAGTGAGATAGCCTTAGCATTAATTTATTATCCCAATATTCCCAATGCATGTAGTTTATGTGTTATGCACCAATCTTTAGTTAACTTAGAGATAAGTGTCTTGAGTTTGTGTTGGTTAGACATTACTTGGTCCCCAATTGCTTGAATGACTAAATCTAGACAAGTATCCTGGATGAGTTTTGCATCTTCATGTAGTTAGTCCTTCAACTTGATGTTTTATACCTTAGATTGATCAACATCCTACTCTAGTAAGGTGACCATATGTGCAATTGACTCCTAAAATGCCACAGTTCCCTCCAACTACTTCTTTAATGGTAACCTAAAAACATCTAATGATGTTTCTTGCTAAAGTGGGAAGGTTACCAAAGTTCCTTTAGTAGCTAAAGGATTAGGTCATGGCAACTGTTGACGACTGGAAAGTGCACCCAGCGGTAGGAACATGGATTCCTGCCCTCTCCCCGCAACATGGAAACCCCTCTCTCACCTGTGGGACGGCGAAGCAGGAGAGGGGAGTCTCTAGATATGGGCTAGTTCCCTATGATGTATCTTGTTTGTTTCAAGTAATGCAAAATATAGGTATATAGGTATATACTAGGGGGGGTGAAAAGGGAGAGAGAAAAGCATGAAAACAAACAGCCTACTCTAAAAGAGGTGATACACCAAAAATAGATGACCTTCTCACATCCACTCTCAGGATCAGACAAAAACATACATACACTCAGATCTGACAGAAAAGACCAGGTCTCTGGGATGACAGGGAGGTTCTTATGGAAAGCACGAGAAAAAGGGACTCACCAAGGTGCTGAGAAACACACACTGTAAGTGACCTCACCTGTTCTATACCTCTGAAACAGAACTCTACTCCTGGCAGCAGCAGACAGTGGCGCTTCATAGATCACAGGTTTGCTGGTGTTGAACCTGTGAGAGCATCAATAGACAATGAATGGACACAAATTAACATTCAATACATACACTGAAAGATCCATCCAAATAGAGGTAAAAACTGTCTTTTATTGATTCAGGTGGAAAATTTGCAGAGCAGTGCTCTTTACAAAAGTGGGGAAGATCCTTGAAAAATGACTAAGTCCTTGTATTTATAGCAGGAGAGCCAAGAGAAGTTTCATCAAAAAACATGAAAAACACTATTGATGACATCACAAGTCTGCCAAGACCATGCTTGTTGCCTCGTTTTGCGTGTTGGTCTTCTCCTCCGGTGGCTGGGTGGGTTTTTTCTTGTGCACTCCAGGTGAATTTTGCTGCCCTTGTAGTGGGCGGCGATTTTGCCGCCCTCTGCATGGATTTCATGTAGGATTTATGTCGACGTCGACCGATAAGCTGCCGACGGCAGCAGTCTTGCCGACGTCGGTTTCTTTAGGCTGCCAACGTCGATAGAATTGTACTTTGCGCGGCAATTTCTCCTTCCCCGCCATGGGGCGGGGTTTTCCATTTCACCTCCATGGGGTGGGGTTTTTTGATTTGCCGCCATAGGGCGGGCTTTTTTGATTCGCTACCATAGGGCGGGCTTTTCCAACTTTTGTGCCTGCCTTTGTGTTGCTGACGTCGGTGGTTCTGCCGACGTCGGTCTCTGTAAGGTGCCGACGACGGCAGTATTGCCGATGTCAGCCGACGTCTTTCCTTTTTTGTTGTGGGTGGCAAATTTGCTGCCCTTTGCATGTCTGTAAGCGGGCTCATTTTACCCGCCCTTGTAGTGGGTGGCGATTTTGCCGCCCTCTGCATTTTTTTTCCTCTTTTTTGACTAAGTGTTGAACGCTCCATTTTTTCCCTTCTTCTCTCCTTGCGTGAACGTTCGGAGATTCTGTCTTTCACTGCCTATTCTCTGCAACAGCGCTGTCGAAACCTGAAAGTGGACTTGCAACCTGAAATGACTGGGCCTGTGAAGCAGGTGTAGGAGGTGACCGAGATTTTGCCTGAGGGGCAAAATTGGGTCAACAGCAAGGTCACAAGTGAAAGGGAAAAGGTGGTACACCAAGAACCCATAGTTAGAACATCCTAGAGCTAGATTCCTCCCAAAGGTAAGGCTGGTTGTTTCTCACTTATTATAGTTGTGGATTTGTCTTCTTCTTACACTAGCTCCTCTGACCCACCTTATTGTTGTTGTTTAGGCGCTTTTTATTATTAAACCTTGGTGTATTCTTCATCTTTGATTTTTTTCACAACATCTTCATTAAATTTTCTCTTTGCTTCCACCACTACTTTTTGATTTAGCTCATCTTCTTCAGCTTTCTTTTTTTGTGCTTGTTCCTCTACTTTCTTATTTTCTTATTTTTGTGCATGTTCTTCTTCCTTTTTGATCTTCAATTATAACAACCTTGTCTTGTTTAGCTTTGACCTATGCCTATGTCTATGCCTCTAGATCAGCCTGCACCTTGGCCACATATACTTGTTCTTCCTATGCTTGAGCCTGATATTTACATAAGGCTTTAGCATTTTATTCATTTTTCTTCCTCATAGATTCATCGACTTGTTGTTGGGTGAGAGTGGCATATTTCAGATCCTTATTTTCCTATGCCTCTACATCTTTTCATTATTTATCTTCTTCTACCTTGGCCTTGGTAGCGAGTGCATCCTCTTTATTCCTCTACTCTTTGTCCATCTTTTTTGGGTTTACCTCCTTAGCCTACTTTACTGCATTAATAACTTATTATGCCTACCTTTCATCCTCAATATCATATTTGCATCAAACTTCTCATCTTAGGCCTTTTTTTGGCCACAAATTCCTCAATTTAGTATCATGCTTGATTAGTTTATTATCATTAGGCCTACTCCTTTTGGCACTTCTTTTCTTATTAATGGACTCATATTATACTATGCAAGTTACTTCCTCCCATAAAGCCTTTTGCTCCTCAGTTGTAGGTTGATCTAGTATCAACTCTTTGATAATAGGATCTTATTTTGTGGCTAATAAATAATTTGTATAGATAACAAAACTGTAAATAGATGCTTTCTTGAAACCCAAAGTAACCAATCTATGTTTGGGTGGTGGTGAAGTCAAGGAAATAAAAGGGTGCACTTTTTGTGCAATAGATACCCTACTAAATATGCATTCTTTGAGAGAAGGAGAAACCCTAACCTCTCATTAGGTTTTAGGTCTATGCACTAGAGTATCTTGTGGAATTTTAGTTAGTGGAACAAATACATTGACAACTATGAAAGTGGTGGAAGGCTGCTACTTGAAGAGTTCAACCATTCTTTGCATTTGTTTATCCTTTTCACACATGGATTCAACAAAGATATATGTTAGGAATGGTGGTATTTCCACCCAAATACTTGGAGGGACATTTTTATGCACTTGAATTTTACACACTGACATGCCATAAGAAAAACTCCTTTTCTTCCTCCTCATAAAAGTTTCATACCATATCTTTAATCATTACCTGGTAGACCTCTTAATCATCAGTCCCTATTTGAGGTAGGAGCTTTAAATAACTGGTACCTTTGGGTCATCCATCTAAGTTTCTATACTCCTTGTCTTATGCTGATCTGGGCAGCAATTTAAGTGACAATTCGGGTGACAGTTCCACCCCAATTAATGACAGAACTTCTGGGAGCCATAACTTTTGTACCATAGCTCTAATTGACTCACCATTTGAACCATTAGAAATATAAGAATGAGGATAACACCATGAGATGGCATGGATATTTTCTTGATGAATTTTGACCCCCTAAAACCCAATGGAAGTGCCCCAAATTTCAATTTTAGTAGTGTAGTCTAAAAATAGTAATTCCTCAAATTTTGTATTGTTTTAAAGCATGGAAGTCAAACCACTTAATTTCCCTTGAGATTTGTGACCTTCCACATCCTCCCCCTACTTTAAAAATGGGTATAAATTAATATGTAACCTGAAATAGAAAATCAGACATCTCTTCCTAGAGATAAGCATATAGTTGTATTGCGATCTTGAGTAATAATACATCTCTTCTCAGAGAATTCATTATTACTCTATTATTTCTATGTTCTTGAAACATTTATCAACCAGAAATTCTAAGTTTTAGATCATATGCTTTGGTAAATGTGATGGTTTTTGTTTTAAAGAGAGTTTATGCTTTCTTTTTTACTACTACAAAGTTGTGGCTTATGGTTATGGCTATGCTAAAATAATTATTATGATAAGTGGTATGGATTGAAGAGATGTTACACACCTAATTGCATATACTTTTTTATTATCAACCTCAACATATGGTATGGCCATGGTAAAAAAATATGGTATGGGTCCAAATGGAAATCTAGGCAACTCATGTATATGAATGAAGACATCTTTCAAAAGTAAAGTAACAATAACATGTTGTCATAGATACTACATGACATTCGATGGCAACCATGAGTGTGTAAAAATAAGCTCCAAACACTCCTCCCACCATTTTTTTAACTTTCCCTCATGAGCTAGAGTACCACACTCAATTATCCATATTAAGTTGCAAAATTATTACACTACCCAGTAGTCAACGTCTAGGTACACCTCTCCTTCAAGGGACTTATATTGACTAAAACATAGCAAACAAATCAAAAATTGGTACTATAAGGTTTGTTTTGAAGTCATGAATTACTTCTTGATATTCATAAGCAACTCCTATATAAAGTACTTGAGTCAATTGAACTACTCATTGTAGTGGATCAGGGGATGTGCAATGTCAGCCATTCCTTTAGGGATTTATTTTTTAGACTTGGTGGTCTACCAAAATCTCTATGTAATGAACTAAACCAATATGTGTACTAGTTCATCTTGGATATATTCAATTAGGATTCCTTTGGACCCTTAGACATATACATCTCTAACTTCATAAAGGATATGAGGCATTTTTGAATTACAGGGAGCAAGAGAATCACCCATTGTAGACATGTCCAAAGCTCTAGCCATTACTTCGATGTTGATGATGATAGTGATATTTAGACTATTGTAAATGTTACCCTTAGTGAAGTGGCCAAGAAGGATTTACACAATCTCCCCTAAATTATTGAAGTTAGGCATCTAAAGCAAGCACTTAATGTCTATGTTTTAGAACCAATGTGGGGCTGTAAGATCAAGTGGTTGCATAGCATCTACTAGATTTGGTCAAAAAAATTGTTCTGCAGCTCAAAGGTAATCAAATAGGTTTTGATTAGTATATTTAGTCTACCAAAGTGTAATATTGATTCCCATTTCTTCCTTCTAAGCATTTATCAAAATTTTAATGAGTTGTAAATGATTCATGGTATCTGAATACTAAATATTATAAACTTTATGCTTTGTACACTATATAAGTTAGCTCAACTCTAGAAGTTCTATTCATAAAACGGTTTCAAGTATGATAATACAGACTCAGTTTGCAATCTTGTGCCTTTATAGATTTCATGCCTATTAGTTCTATGTAAATGTCATGTTAAATTGTCCCATTGATATCAATGTGAATGTTGATGTGGCAAATATGATCTGATCTATAAATAAATGTAGTTAGTTATTGGCACATACATTGAGATATGTCATTATATTCTTTGTTATCTATATTGGGTTACGTACTAATGATGTTCATTGGTTGCTAATTTGGTGAATATTACATCAATCAAACCTAGGATCTGGCATTAATTGATTGGGATGACCATTATATGGCTGAGATCATGGTTGATGTGACTTGATTGTATATTTTATAGACTTAATTGTTTTCTTTTACTTCTACTAACAATAATAACGATGCACCTAAATTATTTTAGACATAGGTGTCACATGTTATTCTACTTATCATGGTTCTAAAATCTAGTGAAGAGATCATCTACAAATATACATACATAAACACACAAAAAGAAACACACAAGAAAACATATCAAAATGGTAAATCCTAATCTACTCGATGCTACTCAATACCCACTCATTTGGTAGAAAGAGATTAATTAAGACTATTTGTGGTAGGGCTTAAGCCTATAGCCATGTGTATGCACTAAAATAATGCCTCCTTATAGATCTCTCAAAAGAATGGTTCCTTACTATGATATTTCATGTATAATCTAAGGCCCTTTCCACCTAATCTATAATTTACCTAGAAATGCTCTGAAGTGAATATCATATTAAAAAATTGGTTGATCTTTATAAAATTCCTTATGTCATATGTTCTTATCATGCCATGATTTTTTACTTTAATTATGAAATTTATGCATTTAAAATGCTTTGTGTCGATACTCATCCATCAAATTCAATTTAGGAACTCTATTTATGACAGACTCATGGTCCCTTAGTCTCATAACCATTGTAATTCATAAACTGGGTATCAAGTATTCCTTAAGCATTACTGCTTCAATCCCATTGACCAAATGAAATGGAGTAAAACATATAGTCCTATTATAGTGTATTTGATAATCCCAAAAAATTATAGTAATGTGATCTTCCTAATCATCCATCTTAACATCACAGATCTTTTTCAACATCTTACCCAACTCTTTATTAGAAGCCCCATCTTATCCATTAGTATACAAATGGTACATACTACTTTTATGATGAGAAATCATGAATTCTTTAGTAAGATATTTGATAGTATTAGTCATTAAGTGTGTCCCTCAATCATTGAAGAGCTTGATGGGGCATCCAAATTGTGTGATAATATTCTCATAGAGGAACTTTGTTGCATCCTTCAACCCATAACTAGGTGTCACAACAGCTTAAACCCATTTGGTAAAGTAATCTATCTCAATGATAATATACAAAGCTTTGTTACATTTACTCATGGGATTAATAGGTCCTATAAAATTGATGCCCCACTATTCAAAAGGTTATTCAGATAATAAAGGCTACAAGGGCATTTCATCCTTCTAGTATGGCTTGCCCATTTGTTGACATATGTCACAATGTTACACTACTCTATGTGCATCCTAAAAAATATTTTACTACCACAATTCACTCTATAATAGTTTGCATGTAGTATCTTCTCTAGAGAAATTACCTCCTACTATTCCTTGGTATGCTTCCTGTAATATTTGTGGACGTTCATGTTCTATAACTACCTTGTGGAGTACTTCATCCTTCCCTAAATGATACAAGAGCCCATTTATAATAATATATGGTAGAACTTTGGTGAAAAAATATTTCTTTTCTCTTTTTGGGTAGTGTGTGGAGAATACCCCTTGTTCTAATAAATTAGTAATTTCTTCAAAATTATCAAGTATTATAGAAGTTTGAAATAGATGGGCATCAAGAGAATCTTCATATAGGTATTCTAGCTCTTCCCCATCATGATGTGACTGAGATGATCCATCCCAACATTTTCTCTGCCTATCTTGACGTTGATGCAAAATTGGAATTCTTGAAAGAGCATCAATCATCTTGAAATTCATACTTTGAGAAGAGGTTTATTGACTAGGTATCACAAAGCTTGATGATCTATGCAAACTTTAAATGGTGTCACAATAAGATAATGTATGAATTTATGTAACGCAAACACTATACCTAGTTTTTTCCTTTTAGTTTTCATGTGATTATTTTCTATGTTAGAAAACTCTTAGCTTGAAAAATGTATAAGGTGGTCTAGTCCACCATCTCCTGGATGTAAAAGCACATCACCAACTTGTTGGACATTGTCATTCATTAAGGGAGAGATTATTGATCATTATCATTAAATTTTGAGCCTTGATATTTAATGTCATCATTAATGTCAAAGTTTATAATGAAGAATGCATCGTTCTTTCACTTATGTCAATATAATATAGTTGATATCAAAGGTTCTAGTGAAAATGCTTGGTCAAGTAAGCCTTGAGGTATATATGTAAAGGAGTTTTTTTGCTAGCGTAATGAATGTTGTAGCTATGATAAAAGAATATTATTTGTAGAATGTTCTAATCATTGAGAAACATCATGAGTAAGTACATGTCTATATATTAAATGTAAATCATCTTGTAATAATTTCTCTAGACCTTGTGAGATAGTAATTTTAGGTAGTAAGAAGAGATGAGTGAGCTACTAAGATGAAGTAGTATGATTTGAAGTTCTATGTAAGCGGCATCAAAAATGCTCTGAATGTGATACAAAGATGAGAATGCTCTGAAGAAAATGCTCCAAAGAATACCTAACAATATTTGACCATGAGTAAGATTTATTGATTCTCTACATGAGATGTTAAGGACATTCCAGATATGTAGAAGATTAGCTCTAAAGATCTATGTACTCTAAAGACCTGTGTACATAGATCTAAAGATGTTATCATCAAGCTCTGAAGATTTAGAGTAGCCTTGAAGATTTGTTTTTGAAAATTAGAATAATAGATGAGTGAGTTTATGAATATTTATAGAGTGAGTCAAGTTTGTTCATGAAGTTTTTGGTATTGGTTTGCTAACAAAAAGATTGAAAGGTGTTTCAAGGTTTTACAAGTGCACAGAATGAAGATTTATCTACCTAAAAATAATTTATTAGTGATCATAGGCATTTATATTATCTACATGATATCTTAAGCTACTAAAGGTCTATAAAGTTCCAAGTGCTAGTTTCTGGAAAGAGGAACTAAGTTTTATGAATAATCGTTAAGACTAGAAGTTAGTTTAAACCCTCATAAAAACCTGACTATGAGTTGATGTTGACGATATTTTTCAAAGGAGATTATAATGGTTTGATATAGTCATTAAAGTGATTATATTTTGAATTCAAATCTCTCAGGCATCTCTAGGTGTGTTTGGTTTCTCAGGTAAGTGAAAAGGCCATATAAATAAGTGCTTATCTTTTGAAGATTTACTGTAGCAAATAGTGTTGACTAAGTCAAAGTTATTAAGTGGATGAAGATTTAAATATGAGACTCATATTTTATGTTCATGAATGTTTATTGATAAGTTTCATATCTCATTTATGTGAATTTAGTGGTTAAAATTGGCCTAGTCGTTGAGCAGACCCTATAGTATAGAATGTGAAGAAATCAAATAGTAATGAGAAGATGTTTCATAACATGTTATCATGAAGGATTGATGCATTAATATACATAATGATATTTTTTAGGTCTTAAATTATCTATCCATTCTTGGCATAATCTTGGAATTTGGTGTAAGAGGTTGAATAATTGAAGTCAAAATGGCTTATCTAATTGAGTAGAATTTATGAGAGAAAAGGTCAGAAGAATGGTCTATAAGACCAATAGTTATCATTAGATCTCTTTATCAGATTGATTGAGCAAGATATTATCATATTTTAATATATTTTTCATGTATTTAAATCCCTTGAAGATATTAAATCATGTATCAGATGTTCATGTTTCCTTGACTATGTTTTGAAGTTAGTTGGTTGTTCTAAGTGAACATCTTGCAGAGAAGTGTTTGAGTCTATTTACCTTGAGTTGAAGCATCAAATGAAGTTGGTGAATACCTTAAGTTTATGATGTTTTTTAATACATAATTTTTTTCTATAGTAATTTGTAAAAATTGAGTGTATGCCTTAGTTGTTTAAGGCAGATTTTTTATATATGCACAATCCCTTTAAAAGTAGTTATTTGACAAAGGGCTCAAGTGGTAGTTGGATATAAAACATGTTTTAGACCTAAATAAAAACTAGATAATGGATATTAGAGTGGCATGTGATGTTTTCCTTCCATATGAATCATTTGGATAAGCTTCAAAGATATCAAAGGGTAACATGTTGTGGAGAACGCCTATTAGGTCTCCATAAGCCTAAAAGAGAATTAAGGGCTAATTGATGTATGGTTGACCTATTATAGTGATTGATTCATGACTAAATCATGTTGTTTTTATATGATATAAACTATTAATGGATGACTTAAGTGATTTAAATATATATTTTACTTAGAAGGATATTATCAAATGACTTGTATAAAAACAAGGTAGTTAGGCCTATTTGTGTGTGCTTAGAGAGTGAGTAGAGGGGATGTTAAGAGTGTCCTAGAACATAACAAGATAAGTCAAATTAAATATATCATTTAATAATATAAGGAGGTAATGTAGACTATTAGAGATATCATGTATATCTAATATAAATTTTTTAGGATAGGAACAAAGTCAGAAGACCTAATCAAGCCATGAAAAGGGCTAGTTAAGCGAAGAAAGTTGAAGATCAATTTGAGAGGGATGAAGAGAGAAAAGAGATGAATGAGTTGGGTTTCTATTGATATACCATCATATTTAAATTATATATGTGTTCTTGATGTATGATATAGATCTAAATAAGAGATCATCATCTGATTTAAAAGCAACAAGGATTTTTGAAGGTGATCAAAATTAGGTGGCTGAATTGGTGTTGAGTCATCTAGGGGGTTGTAGCCTCCTTGCAAGGTATATATTACTAAATAAAAGTGGGTGATTAGTAAAATTAGGGGTTATTACTCCTTTTTAATTTGGTTCTTAGATAAATATTTTTAAATTAGTGCTTGATATATTGGGGTTGGTGCTCCAAGTTATTTGGGTGCTCAACTGAAGATTGATGTTTGTCTTATAGGACTGTAGTCTATTAAATTCATCAGTGGGTTTTATGCCAAAGAGGTTTTCTCATGTATATTTTTTATTAATATTTTCATGCTCTTATGTTTTTTTTATGATTACTAAGCTATACATGCATGTTAAGATAGTGCATACATAGTTAAGTGGAATTGAACAAAAAGTTTTGAAGACTAATTCACCCCCCACCCTATGTCATATTATTTCCAATAATTGGTATCAGAGTGGGTCCTTTGTAATAGGATTGAAAACCTAAAGGATATTCTAAGAAGCAAGGATGACTAGTCAGTAAGTTCAAGGAGGTTTCTCTATAAGTAAATCTATATTATTCAATGGACCTAACTATGCCTTCTGGAATGTTAGAATGAAGATATATTTGATGTCATAAGGACATGATATTTGGTAGTCAATTATGGATGGCTATATTTCACCCCCAATTCCATCAATAGATATAGTAGGTAAGAAGGCTAGCAAAAATAACTTTGAGGCAATGAATGCCATTCTATATGGCATATCAGAGGTAGAGCTAGTAAAGGTAATGCATTATGTTGCAGCCAAAGACATATGGCATAAATTGAAGACCATCTATGAGGAGACACCAAAGTAAATATGGCTAAGTTGTATAACCAGAGAAGATATTTTGAAAATTTGAGGATGATTTAAGATGAAACCATTGCATCATATATTTTAACATTTAATAAATTTGTCAACATCATTAGAGGACTGAGAAAAGAAGTGAAAGAATTTACTATTATTCAAAATGGTTTGAGATCATTAAATTATAAGTTTGATTCTAAAGTATCTAAAATATAAAAAATGCAAGACTTAGATAATCCAAAGATGGATGGGCTTCAGGACATCCTAACTACATATGATATGAGAAAAGATGGAGGAATACCTCTCAAGAAGGATGTTACTTTAAAGGTTGAAAAGAAGTCAAAGGTCAAGAAGAAAAAAGATGAGGTATGTTTGAACATTCATGATGATGAATTAATTATGATGTTTGATAGAAAGCTAAGAATAGGTTCAGTAAAGTACAAAGGTAAGCTACCATTCAAGTATTTCAACTGTGGAAAAATTGGATATTTTACAAAAAAGTGTCCTCATAAGCAGAAGACTAAGGATGATAATGCTGACAAGAAACAATATAGGTCTAACAAGAGCAATAAAATCTTAAATAAGAATGAAGGAAGAGGTCATTCAAGAATAAGAAGAGCTTCTACACCAAAGAAGATGGATCATCTGATGTGAGTGATTCAAACACATTTGATAGTGAAAACGATAGAAATGAATATAAGCATGATAATAAGGAAACCCTATTCACATAGGTATAGAATCAAAAAATGAGGGTTTTTCACATATAAAAGATCTTATGTTTGATGTAGAATCAGATAAAAAATAATCTTATGATAGTGAAGAAGCTGAAGTGCACCTTAAAGCAAAATTCATGAATGTTCTAGAGAAGCTAAAAATTGTGAAGAAAAAGAACAAGAAACTAAAGTAAATGGTTCAGGACTGTGAGGATCAAATTGGTTTGTTTTAGTGAAGGATGTGTAACACCTCTAAGGAGTATGAATAGATAATCCAATAAGTTGAAACCCAGAATGAGATTATGTTAGCAAGTCTAAAGGTTAGAGAGGAAGATTACAACAAATATGAAACTGAGATAGAATCTCTAAGAGCTAAGTTAAATCAAGTGTCTAGCAAGGTGAAGAGATTTAAGAAGTTTGATAAGAGAACTAAGGCTCTAGATGATATCATGAGCAGCCATAAGTCTACAAATGACAAGATAGGTTTTGGATTCAAAGAAGAAAAAAAGAAGGCATCTCAAGTTGAGAAGAAGATTATTGAAAATAAGGTCAAAAGATCTATTAGACTTCCCAATGCTACAAGGTATGTTAATTACTTCAATGGTTACTATTATACATGTAGTCAGTTTAGTCATAGATCACGAGAATGTAGAAGATCCTCCAAGAATGAGTACTCATGGAAATATGGAAGGGGAAGTAATTGGTCAAAGACAGATCACAGTCATCATCAATCAAATGATATGTATAGATTGGTCTATTAATACTATCATGATGTATTATATATTTCAATATTCTAGCCTAAGAAAGTAATAAGGTCATTTAGTAAAGATAAGAAGGTTCACAGTCATGCCATTCCAAAATGGATCAAGAAGACAATCCCTATAGATAAGATAAATTTGGAGTAAAAGTATAAAGAAGAAGAGTTTATGAAAGCTCATAATAAAGATAATGGATGATCAAGCCACATGTCAAGAGACAAGATAAGTCTTGATTCTCATATGACTGATCAAAGTAGCAAGAATGGAAAGGTAACCAAGAAGAAGAATGGTGACAAGGTAAGTCTTGATTAGCCCATAAACCAAGGTGGGATGTTTACTACTATAGAGAAGAAGTCAGAAGTAAAGGATTATCAAGAACACTTGTTATTTGCATGTGTTGATAAATCTATCAAAGAAAAGAAGAAGGTTGATAAGGTTGATGATGAGATCAAGCTTAAAGAGTCAGTCAAGTACAGAAGGTTGCTAAAGAATATTTATCCTAGTAAAGCTATGGAGATCTGGGCATCTCTTCAGTTCATGTTGTTTTAGTGCCCTATAAAAAGGGATGGCTTCATTAAGTTTCTTGGAGATATTATTCTATCATCAGAAGCATAGAAAAAGAGTCAAAAGATTCTCCTAAAATAGAATGCAAAACATTTGGCATATAAGAGGTAAGCTATAAAGATCTATTTGTTTAGGAGAGCCTAATATATGAAGACAAAGGGGAGTCCCTATTTATGCAATTGGTAATCATTATATCAATTTGTATCTGGCATGGGATAGCTTGATGTGTTTGGTCAAAGAGTTTTCTATCTTCTTTCGCCATGTCAAAGAAAGGTATGTGATCATGAGATTCCTATTTCTTTGAAAGAATATATGCTTGGTCTAAGGGGGAACTTAGTAGCTCTATGTTATTTTTTAATAGAGTGATTGATTTTTATATGATAGGAGTTAAGGAGAGATTATGTCAAAAATGATGTTTGTTGAGCATTTGATGAATGAGTTGGGAGAGTGACCTGATTGAGAATTCTCTTATAGTGGTTGCCATAATTTATGAAGACTATGTGTATTTTAGAGATTGTATCAACTCACACGAGGAGCAAAGTATGTTTTTAGTAGTTGAAGATGATTCCTGATATCTACTGCTAATAAGAAGCATGGTGGATATTTGGTTTCAGAGGGAAATATTCAAATAAGTTGACTAGGCTTGATTTATATTGAAGTGGTTCTATAATTTGAGTTCATTCTGAAAGATATGATAAGTTATTGAAGATATTTTTCATTAATGTCAAAGGGAGAGAAAGAACAAAAAATGGAATTGTTCCAAAAATTCAAAAAAAAAGATGAAAATGGGACAAAGTTCAGAATAAGTGAGAAAGAGAATAAGATCAAAAATATAGAAAAGAAAAGGCAAGAACCAAGTATAATAGATGATTTCCATCAAGAAGTGGTTGACAGACTTTTATAAGTATGTTTTCCATAAATGACAAAGGGGGAGATTATTGGACATTGTCACTGATTAAGGGAGAGATTGTTGAGCATTGTCATTGAATGTTGAGCTTTGATATGTAATGTTTTCATTAATTTCCAAGGTTCTAATGAAGAATCCATGGTTCTTTCATTGATTACAATCTAATATAGTTTATATCAAAGATTTTGGTATAAATTCTTGGTAAAGTAAGCCTTTAGGTATGTATGTGAATGAGTTATATTGTCAGCATAATGAATGTTGTAGTTGCAATAAAAGAATATTGTTTGCAAAATGTTCTAATCATTGAGAAGTAACATAAGTAAGTACAGGTCTATATAGAAAATGCAAATAATCTTGTAATGCTTTGTCTAGACCTTGTGAGATATTATTTTTAGGTTGAAAGAAGAGATCAATGAGCTCTGAGGATGAAGCAGTGTACTCTAAAATTATGTGTAAGTAGCACCAAAGATGCTCTAAATGTTCTATGAAGATGATAATGCTCCAAAGAATACCTGATTGTATTTAAGCATGAGTAAGATTATCTGAGGATCTACATGAGATGTTGAGGACCTTAGAGATATGTAGAAGATTAACTCTGAATATACATATGCTCTAATGACCTATGTACATATCTCTAAAGATTCTACAATCAAGCTTTGAAGATCTAAAGTAGCCTTGAAGAAGTTTTGTTGAAGCTCTGAAGAACAGATGAGTGAGAAAATGAATATTTATAGAGTGAGTCAAGTTGTTTCAAGTTTTTGATGAAGTTTAAGGTATTTTTTTGAAAATAAAAGGCTTGAAAGGTGTTTCAAGGTTTTATAAGTGCATAGAATGAAGAGTTGTCTAGACACAGATTTTTTTAGTGCTCATTGGCATATACAATAGCTGCATGAGATCTTAAGTTATTCAAGGTAGATAAGTAAGGGTTTTATCTCAAAGTTCCAAGTGTTGTTTTTCTAAAAGAGGAGCTAAGTTTTATGAATAATTTTTAAGACTAAAAGTTAGACTAAACCCTCATAAAACCCTGACTGTGACCTGATGCTAAAGATCTTATTAAGAAGAGCTTATAATGGTTTGAATAGTTAGACAAGTGATTAGAGGTTGAATTCAACACTCCCAAGCATCTCCAGCTATGTTTGGTTTCTCAGGTAAGTGAGAAAATGATACAAATAAGTGATTATCTTTTGAAGATTTGTTGTAGCAAACAACGTTGATCGAGTCAAAGTTACTAAATGGATAAAGATCAAATTATGAGACTTGTAGTTTATGTTTTCTAGATAGGTTCTAGATCTTAGTTGTATGAATTTAGTGATCAAAGTTAGCCAGTCACTAAGTATACACTATAGTGTAGACTGTGAAGAAATCAGATAGTAGTGTGAATATGTTTCATGATGTGTTCTCATGGAGTGATGCATTGAAAATGCATAATGATGTTGTTTAGGTCTTGAATGATTTATCCATGCTCTACAAAATCTTGTAAGTTAGTTTAATAGGTTGAATCATTAAATCCAAAATAGCTTATTTGACTAAGTAGAGTCTATGAGAGAAAAGGTTAGAAGATTGGTTTGTAAGACCAATAGTTCATATTAGATCTCATCATCAAATTGATTGAGGAACCTCTTAGTATATTATAAGATCATATCCATGCATTAAAATCCCTTAAATATATTCAATCATGTATCAGATGTTCATGTTTCCTTGAATTTTTTTTAATTTAGTTGGTTGTTATGATTGAACATCTTTTAGAGAAGTGTTTGCTCATATTTACTTTGATTTGAAACATTAGATGAATTTGGTGATGATGTTGTTCTGAGTGAACATCTTGCAGAGAAGAGTTTGAGCATGTTTACTCTAAGTTGAAACATCAGATAAATTTTTTGATGACCCTAATTTCATTAGGTTTTTGAATATATAATTTGTTTCCAAGGTCATATGGAAAAATTAAGTGCATGCCTCAGTTGTTTAAGGCAAAGTTTATGTACATGCATAGGCCCTTTATAAGCAGTGATTTGAAGAAGGGTTCAAGTGGTAGTTGGATATAAAATGTGTTTTAGACCTAAATCAAAATTGGATAAGGGATATTGTAGTGGCATGTGATGTGTTTCTACCATGTGAAGCATTTAGATAAGCTTCAAAGAGATCAAAAGGTAAGTGTTGTTGACAATGCCTATTAGGTCTCCATAAGACTAAAAGAAAAGGGATAATTAATGTATGGATGACCTATAATGTCATCAAAGACAATAAAATGTTAAAATAATAAATCAATAAATATAAGATAACATCAAAGATAATCAAATGTTCTTACAGCATTTGGTTCCTCCTCCATTTTAGATTGTGAAGCATCTAGAAGCTAATCACCATCATCATCATCATCATCATTGTCATCGAGTTTATCTAAATTCACATCCTCTTGCCACATAAGTTGACATATATATGTGACTCCAAACATATATGGAACAAAAAACATATATGAGCATGGCAAATGAAACAGAGAATATAAAAAATATACACATTTGTAGGGAAAATGTCATTATGCAAGTGACTATCACCCACATCCATTAGTGATTAATCCATGACTAAGGCATGTTATTTTTATATTATATAACCTATTCATGGCCAACCGAAGCAATTTAAATATGTATCTAACCTAAAAGGATATGATCAAATGACTTGTATAAAATTAAGGTAACTAGGCCTACTTGTGTGTGCTTAGAGAGTAAATAGAGGGGATGTTAAGAGCATGCTAGAGAATAATAGAATCATCAAATGATGTAGATCATTTGCAAATAGAATGAGGTCATATGGACTAGTATAGATATCATGTATATCTAACATAAGTTCTACAAGATAAGAACAAGGTTAAAAGACTTAATCAAGCCATGAAAAGGGATAGTTAAACGAAGAGAGCTGATGATTAGTTTGAGAGGATTGAAGAGAGTGAAGATATAAATGAGTTGGGTGTCTCTTGAGATGCCATCATATCTACATCAAAGATGTGTTCCTAATATATGATGGAGAGATGAAGAAGAGATCATCATCTATTTTAAAAGTAACAAGGATTTTTGAAGGTGATCAAAATCAGGTGGTTGAGTTGGTGTTGAGTCATCTAAGGGGTTGTATCCTCCTTCAAAGTTGTATATTAATAAATCCAAGTTGGTGGTTGGTAAATTTAGGGGTTGGTGTTCCTTTCTAACTTGGTACTTAGTTAAGTACTATCAAGTTGGTACTTAACAGATTATGCTTAGTGCTCGAAGTTGAGTGGGTGCTCAATTGAAGATTGATGTTTGTATTATAAGACTGTAGTCCATTTTCCTCATCAATGGGTCTTCTAACCCAAGAGGGTTTCCCACATATATTTTTTTTTCATGTGTTTCATGCTCTTATGTTTTAATATTTATGATTATTGATCTATACATACATGTTAAGATAGTTCATAAATAGTTAAGTGGAATTGAATAAAAAGTTCTGAAGATTGATTCACCCCACTCTCAATCATAATGTTTCTAACATGACTGTGATACTAGAAGCATCAATATGAACATGAAAGGGCTTACTCCAATCTAGAAAATAATAGAATAAGCATAGTGACCAATCTTTTCTTTAGTTCTATGAAATTTACTTGACACTAAGAGGTTCAAAAAAACTTCATCCCTTTATGTAGAAAACACTCCATTAGGGAATAAATGGCTGCATATCCCTTGATGAACTTCTAATAGTAACCTATGTGGCCAAGAAAGGATCACAGTTCCATTGAGCTGACTAGTAGGGGCATACTAATAATTATTGTAATTTTGGCCCAGTCCACTAAATTCCCTTCATTTCACACCACATGACCTAATAGGACACCAAAAGGTGTAAAATAATAAGCACTTTTTTAAACTTAGGGCAATGTGTAGATCTTAGTAGCATTCTATCATGAGGCACAGCTTGGACAAGTGATCTTTCAAAAAAGAGAAGACTACCTAATCATCTAGATATACTTCCAAGAAGTCACAAATGAAATCCTTAAAGGTAGTCACCACTATTTAATAAAAAATTATAGGTGTGTTCTTGAATCTAAAAGGTATTACCTTGTATGCAAAATATCCCCATTCCATGGCAAAATACCCACTGAACCCATCTATGAAAGAGTAAACTTCATGACCTTTGATGGATTCTAAAACTTCATCTATGAAGGGAATAAAAAATGGATCATTCACACATACGTCATTAAAAAAATTATATTCACCACATAATATGATATCCCCTATTTTCTTAGGTTGCACTACCATGGGACTAACCCAATCTACCTTCTCTATACGATAGATTATACATGTTTATTGCATTATGCCCAGTTCAGCCTTCACTTTAAACTTCCTATTTGGATTCAACTTATATGGCCTTTTATTTATGGTTTATGCACACTCATTATGTTCAATATACATTTCACCTTGGGAAGGATCTATACTTTTGACTTCTAAAAAAATTGTGGGAAACACATCTTGATAATCTTGCATGAGTTGTATAGCTTCTGAAACTTTGGATTGAGTCCAATAGTCACTAATATGTGTTAATTAAAGAATATCCTCACTTTCAATGTTTCCCACATGATTTTTAATAGGTTTTTGATAAATATTTCATTTTTCCTCAATAATAAATTCTAGTAGCATTCTTTTCCCTTTCTGCTCTAGAATTTGTATGTTGCATAACTTTTGTTCTTTATTGGGTCCTATGACTAGATATTTTAATGGTTTTACTAGCCATTTAGGTTCAAACAAATCAGTCATATCGATATCACCATTAGTATCTAAATATTCAATTTCCTCCTCTTCATCCTTTATTTGATGGCATGGTTGCATAAGAGATTGTTCATCCATCAAAATAGATTTATATCTTTGTAGTATTGTATTCAGATTATAGGTTATATTCTTCTACATAGTAGACTCCATCATGGTGTTTAAATCCTCTACAAACCCATAGCATAGGAAATGTTTGATATTTATCATCACATTATGAACCATAATATTATTATCAAACACAAAAGTCTATATGAAGTCACTTCGCACCTATGCCTAGTGCTTTGCCTCCCCCCTGCATTCTGAATGTATATACCAAGATAATGGTAAAGGGGCTAGTGTGTAATGAAAGATATGAACCTAATACTTAGGCACCACATGTTCTTCAATCCAAACCTTAACACATTTGTGGATATTGATTTTAGGGCACTCACCTTCCTAAAATTAAGGCCAATTACTTATGATTACCTATGGTAGTTGAAATCTAATAATCATGAGTTAGCATGCACCATCCCAATCAAGCTGATCATTATGATGAATTATCGATCATGTCGCTACAACTCCCTTTAAAGCATAATTTAAGGCACTAACCCATTGACTAATCTTAGGCATATGAACTTGTAGGCACATAATGAATTGATTAATATCCTTGATCACATAGTATGAAGGAAGTTGTCATTCAGTGGTGAAGACCATTTTCATAGGTTAGAGTTCATGATCACCATGAGCTCATTTGAGTAAATGTGTATTTGAGTCTCTACTTATAGATGAATCTATTTCCCAATTCAAGGTTACCTCTTTGGTTGGCTCTATATAATCTTGTATATGATCATCTGCTTGATAGAGAAAATCAATTTTTGAGAAAGTAGGCAATTTAACAGACATGGATGTACAATCTTCTATGATAAATTAAGGTGTAAATGCTTGAGTAATTACTAGTTTAGGATTCCATTATTTATATGTCTTTAATTATTTAGTGAGTAAAGATTGAACTTGAGGTTTCATATGCTCATATAATAAATTTCACTCGGCTGTGTGCAGAGCTTTTAGGTTCTCAAAATTTACCTTCATCCAACTGGTTTCTTGTGCAACATAAGGAGACTCTGGTTTCGCTAGAATGATGTAGGGTTTGTGTGCCTTATATAAATAATGATTGCAATCTTATCTCCCTTATGTGTCTCTAACTAATTTTTCATAGTATTGATAGTCATCTAACCATCATATGCTCATTTATTGCCAATAAGAGTAGGATAATGAGTTTTTGTTGTCTTCGTATTGATGATTTCAAATTCAACCCATAGGTTTAGTTCTATGACTTTAATCTCAA
The DNA here is from genome assembly GCA_037957365.1 of Torreya grandis. Classification (NCBI taxonomy): domain Eukaryota; kingdom Viridiplantae; phylum Streptophyta; class Pinopsida; order Cupressales; family Taxaceae; genus Torreya; species Torreya grandis. The sequence continues at coordinate 1,910,561 of JARHVA010000159.1, read as the reverse complement.
CATTTTTTAACTGGCTAATGGGTTTAACTCTTCTATAATCTGCTAAACTCAAAGTCACTTGGCTATTATTGAGAACTTGCCATCCAATCACCTCCCATGTAGACCTAGGGATCATGTAAACCATGCTACCAAAATCAAAGACAACATTTAGAATTTCATATCCTACAACTTCAATGTTGATTCATGCATTTACATCCCATGGCTTATTTTTTTTTACATACCAAACAAGTTTTTTATCTTCTTTTGCCCTCACTATGTACACTCCAATAAATTATGTAGTAAATTTGTAATGTTTTCGAAAATGTCTTCATTATGTAGTGTGTGTAGCAGCTATAGTAAATATGTTAATGTAGTAACACCTCCATCTTATTGCATAATGCACACAATCTGACCATACATTTGTCCATCTACTATTGTAGCATCTCCTTTAGTAGTGGTTTGGTATTGAATACTTATCAACATCTACACAACTGCATACATCAACCCCTTTTCTATAGTTGGGTGTGGGTATTTATCCTATTTCACTTTTTAAATTCCCTAGTCCCGAACCATTTTGAGAGGAGGCAATCCTCTCTCTGTGTGTTGGTGTCTCATAGCACTATTTAGAAATGTATCCTCCTTAGGCTATGCATTTACCATGTTAACATTCTAGACAAACTTTTATTTTCTTTACTTTTCCAAAATAGGATAGTCTTTTATCTCATATTGCTCATATACCCTACAATATGCATAGTAATACTATCTTTATGGATTCAAAGGACAATTACATTACACATGGTTATACTCTCAACATAGGTAACATTGCAAAGGATGGAATTGATAATTATTTCCTCTTCCACCTTGATAACCCCCTTTGTATCCACCCTTAGATCCTCCTTTTTTTGAATAATAGCCTCTTTCATAACTTCCTTCTTGTTGTGTTATATTCTAGTTCTGGTGTTGTTGAGTATTATCTCTAATCTGATATTATTGTTGCACAACTGGAGGAGTCTAACTAGTTTACCATTTCTACATCATTGGCATAGTCCAAGGTGTTAATTACTAGTATTATGGTGATGATGGTATCCAACAAGAAAAGGAGGAGTCCATCTGGCCAGACCTTGAGGTTGGTACTGAGGCAAACTAGGAACCCATTATGGACCTACTTAGTTTGCATGACTCTTATCAACCTCTAGGCTTGGAATCATATTCTTCACTGAGGACACTTGTTGTGTAGTGATGGTGAATACATTCTTTGTAATATCTTCTTTGAGCTCCTATAAAGCCCTATAATTCTTTTCATCATGATTGTATAATTTTAAAAAATTATAATACAAATTATGTGGGATTTTTACATATTGTTGCAAGAGATGGCACTGCATTGTTGCATACCCTACTACTCTACAAATTTCACATAACTATGTCTTGATCTGAGGACTTTTTATGTCCTTCTTTCCCATCCTCCATATACCACAGACTTAACTTAGGATTATCTACTTCATGATATTGTTCCATCCTCTTCATAAAATCTTGTAATGTATTTTCAATCTTAGAATCCACTATGGGAGTTTCCCCATAATATTCAATTTACTCCACCCAAAGAGTAACAACTCTAACATCTACCTTAGCAGCATATTGAGTCTACACTATAGCAAATTTGATCCTAGAATGCAGTCCTTTGGAAAACCACATAGATTTATCTTTATCTTCTAGGTAAATTCCACATTATTCATAACATCTAAGAACTTGCGATCATAATCGCAAATTGATTCTCTTGACTTTCGCCTAATCTCCTATAGGTCTTGAATAGTTTGACTTGTACATTTATTTATTTTAAATTTTATGATAAGTGACTCCTTAACTTGTTGTATATTTTTTTGAATGAAATCTCTATGGTACATAAACTCAAGTTCTCTTCCATTCAATGCTTTGATTAATTTGCACTTCTATATAGCCTCATTGGTAATACACTTGCTTTCTATTTCATCTCACATGTTAGTAAGTACTACTCAGGGTCCATTAACCCATCATATATCACCAGGTTTATAAATACTCCTAAAGTATCCATATTATAAAATAGTTTCAAGGGGATCTATTACACATTTATTATAGTGAGAGGCTATATTTTATATGATCATGTTTACACACTAAGAAGATTTACCTATACACTGGGAGAGTTTGTTTGTGCACTCTTCTTTTTAGTATTTTTCTTCTTTTCTCTACTCAGTTTTATTAGGTATTAGTTTATTACATTGTGTAATTCTGGGTATTTACTGAGAGGTAAATAGTATATTGGTCAGTAATTAGTTAAACATAATATTGTTATAATTATATGTTAGTTGTTATTTAATATATAGTTAGTTGTTATATGTTACTCATATAGGTGTGAGGAGATATTATTAGAGAGATTCATGGTGATATGATTCACCCTATTTATAGCAAAGGCTTTTCCTATATAATATTGTAACACCTATATGAGTTTAACAAGAGAACTTATATTCTATTGTGTTTTTTAATATAATGTTTTAACTATTTTATTTTATCTATTAATCATACTCAGATATGAACCAAAATAAATATCTAGTATCAGAGTAGGTAAATTACTCTATGGGAGCCTGATAAATTTAAAATGGGTAGTTGCTTGGCAGTTTGTCCCTATGGATGAGAGATTATTTTATTCTGCTAAATTCCTAGGATACTATCAACATGTAATGTGTTATGTTGTAATAATGATCACCCTCCTCTAATTTATACATTTTTTGAGCTGCTTGAATAAGATTGGTTTAAACAAACCCATGCATTACATTCAGGTTTATAATCCATGTTGTCCACAAGAGCATGCAAGTGTAGAGTATTTGAATTTATATATATTCAGATTGAAATATAGAGAAGTGAAAAATAAAATTAGGTGGATTTTATCTCCATACACAAGTTCTAGGTCCCAAGATCTTTTTGGCATAGTCTATTAAATATTTTTTGAGGCACTCGCTGAGATTTGTATTACATTCTCCATCTACATGCTCAACATTTTTGAATGCAATATCCAACATTACATAGGATCACTCTTAATATAGATATGGATAGGGTCTTACAATCAAAGGCAACAATGATGTCTCACATAGTTTTTTTTTTAATTTCTTCCATCATACTATATGTTGCCAAGATCTATCCTCACATATGTTCTCACCCATTCTGCTTACGTCTATTGTTAAAATCTGAGCAAATGGTCATTGTATTGAGAAGGTTGATGAAGGGCATTGAAAATGGTGATGATGCCAAAGGTGTGCTTGAGTGTGAGGACAACATCTATGATTTTGAATTATATGCATGTTTCTATAATTGCCATGCAATATATCGATTGGTCAAATCTATGCATGCAAGAATAAAATCTATAAAGTACTAATCTTTCTTTAATTTCTTAGGATTATTTCTTTTTTATGAGTCATATCATTTGATAAGGTTTAAATTTTGAGTCATTTAGATTTATAATATTAATTATTTGAGTCATTTTAATGTATTAGCATTTAAAACAAGTTTAGAGGTCTCTTTGTCTATCATATACACCAATTATCAAAGCCATCAATGATCTTTTCTATTTTGTATCAAAATTAAATGTATGATTTTCTTAATGTCTAGTGATTATAATTGTTATACTCATAAGCATATATGTCATGTAAATAGGTATTTATATTCAAGAGTTTTTTAAATATTAGCATTTAGATAATTTCATATTATTTAAATGTTAATTTTAAATATTGATTTTAAATTAAAAAGTGTCAAAATCAAGATAGTCAGTCCATGTCAATAGTCTATTGTATGTTAATATTTAAAGTCAGTATTTGGTCATCAAAAGTTTTAAAAATGTCAAAAGAGTCATTTTTTAAGTGTGTCATATTTATCAAAGATTCAAATAAAAGGATGAATTTTTGGGCGACCCTGACATCATATGTATATGTATTGTTTCACATTGAGGGGGGATTTCTTCTCAACAAAATCAAGCATTTGAGATTTATCGACACTTTAGCTGAGTGAAGCAATGAACCTATTGGAGGTTGGAGGACACTGGAGGATGGAGTCTTTATACGCCTCTTATTATCCACTAACAAAGGGGTGATTCTTGTTATAGTGGTGCATATATATAGTTTTATATTTTTAGCACTTTTTTGTGTGTTTACAAAATAAGAATAGAAGAATATGCATATTCAAGATGTTTGTGCAATTCTAAACATATTTTCTTGTTCTGTGAGCATAGTGAAAGGGAAAAATCACCAATATAAGTTATTTCATGGATCTTGAAAAGGATTATGGTAGATCCAAAAAACCACTGGAGGTGAATAATGGATATAAGGAGGTTCTTGTTCATGTCAAGGTTTGTGGTAAACCTAATTAAAACCATAAAAGGAGTGAGCCTTTCTTTGTATCAAGGTCATGAGTCAAATAGGGCATGCCATAAGGGGTGAGCATACTATAGGCGAGAGTGTTAATTTTTTTTGGCACCATGTAAAAACTAAGGGGGGAACGTTAGGGATTAGTTTATTACATTGTGTAAGTTTGGGTATTTATCGAGAGGTAAATAGTATATTAGTCATTAATTAATTAAATGTAATATTCTTACAACAATATTATGATTATAGGTTAGTTATTATTTAATATATAGTTAGTTGTTATATATTACTCATATAGGTGTGAGGAGATATTATTTGAGAGATTCATGGCGATATGATTCACCTTGTTTATAAGAAAGGATTTTCCTATATAATATTGTAACACCCATATGAGTTTAAGAGTAGAAATAATATTATATTGTGTTTTTAATATTCTAGTATTTTAGCTATTTTATTTTCTCTATTAACCATTCTCAAACCTGAACCATAATCAAGAGGTTTCAATTAACCTTATGGCCTTCAAAGCATTATGAATTGAATCTATTTAAATTTCAATACCCCATAAATGTACTTTCTCTAAAATTGGACCTTCCCAACTATTGTTTGCCTATCCTTCTAGTTGAAAACTTTTACTAGAATATAACAAATTAGGCTATGGGGATGTGTACTATTCTAGTGAATGATTATTTCTTATGACTTCTTTTATTTCCAAGCTTAAACCTATGATTACAGTGCAACTTTGTCCTACTTATTTGCTTAATACTTAATATCCTTATTCTAGTAATACTCATTCTCTTAGATACACACTACATCTATCAAATAACTAATCTACCTCTACACTATTATCATCTTCATCTTCAAACATCTCTTTTTCCTCTTGCTCTTCATCAATTATTTATTTTTGTCAGCATTTGTCTTCTTCTTTCATCTCATCTTTATTCATTATTCATCTTTTTCTTCTCATTCATCACTTCTTCCTACTCATTATTCAACTATTTTAATACTACCCTAAACTCTACTTATAGCTACCTAGGTATTTTTATATTTATTCCATCTATTCTATTATCGTAGCTCATGTTCTAAATCTAGACTCTTATTCTAACTCTTCTTCCCTCTAGTCTCCATTATGGATTCAAGTCCAAGCCTTATCTTCTCATCTAATCATAATTCATTGTCATGTTGCACACACCCCCCATACACCCAAAGTGACTACTTTATATTCACTAAAGTAGGCACCATGGCCTTGTCCATAACTAACATCTTCACTAGTATAGGTAATCACAACAAAAAATTTCCTTGAATTCCTATAACAAAAAGGTCCTTCCCAAATTCAAAATCTATGTATCTTCACACTAAAAACTTAGTTATATATTCATGTACTATAGTAGCAACCCAATGATCTATTTCTCTTATCCAATCAATTTTCAATCTCTAAAACCAATCTATCTTTTATTTAATATAGACTATAGTTTATTCCATCCTTGGTCTAAAGAAATAATATTCCAACCATGCTAACTAGTTATCTAGAATTTTAGGTGACACACCAAAATATTACATAAATTTCTCCATAAATATGCTCCCAAATGATCTCTTGAACTATAAAACTAGTCCTTCTTGATGCTTCTTTTGCACAATTACAAATCCTTTGGGATAACCATATCTCAAAATATCTTTACGCTGGTAACCATCTTAGAATAATTTTCTACAAAAAGAGTTTCCATGCTCACTGCACCTTTTTTACCATAGGTTCTTGAATCATTAGAACATGCTAAGGATGAAGATAGTTGTGAGATGATTCATGTGTGTAGAATAGTTTATCATAAAAATATAGGAAATCGGATGATAGAAATGTAAGATGCATTAATTATTCTATGTTATTGAGCTATTTAAGAATAACTAGTTATAATATAAACTAAAATAATGCATTCAAAATAGTTTAGATAAAAAGTAACCAAGGTATTATACATGAGAGCGCAAGCAAGGAACATAACAAGAATTCATATAGGTAACCATAACCTGATAATGTCTATTGATCTCTTCTAAAAGTGGAACCTTCTTCTTCTTACAAACAAAAGTATATATAGATGTTTCCAATCTATGATTGTTCATATTCTTCTCATACTTAGTGCCAAAAGTCGAGCATCTTCATATTCTAGGTTATTAAAACTCATGAAGATAATAAAAATAGGCTATACATTGACAAAATGGTTGCATACCGCATGAATATTAGATATATATCCTGTACAACTTTATAATACATGTTTTTTTACCAATACCTTTACATGGTATTACTCGTTACCTTTGCATCACCACTCTATTTCATTTGTGTCATTATTATGTATCTTTATACACTCTTCCCCATCACATGTTCCTCTCTACTACACACAACCAAATGACTTTAGTGCATATCCACTATGTTCTCTATTTTTATAATATTTAACATATTGATTCATCCATCCTTATTCAATCGTATTGTATTTTATATCCCATCATATAATATGGAATAGTCATATTTTCATGGCCTCCCTAAAAAAATGACATGTATTTATATTTAGCATTTCAAATATAACCTTGTCAATTTATCTACCAATCATCATCTTCACTTTGAATTATTTCTTCACAACGTTGTCTTGACCCTCTATCAACCATGACATTTTTTATGGTCTTGGATGCATCTTTCACATAAATCCTAGCTTCCTCACCATTTCTAAAAGTAATAAATCATCCATGTTTCCAATATCTACCACAAATATACAACATTTACCTCTTGGCCTACACTTGGTCTAGAAAAGATGTCTTCATTGCCTAAAATTTTCACTCTTTCTTACAAACCATCAATAATCTCTTCATTACCAATAAACTTTTTCCTTGCTCAAGTTCATCTATATGATGAAAATTCATCTCTTTAGATTATGTGTCTATTTATAAGACTTTGAAACCACCACTTCCTCTCTTTATATCATCAAAATGTTCACAAGGGCACTCAAATGAATGATATCATACCTCCATACATCTGACACATGTTACTCATATTCTTACAGCTCTACCTCTTCTTCTATAATCTCTCCCATAAGATGATCCTACTTTTTTTCTAATATTCATGTAATTATTATGTCTTCATCACTCTTCTAGGGTGGTGCTCTTTAATACCATTAGCCTTTACTTTTCCTCTTGTATTAATTTTTTAATGATCTAAATTCTCTTTAGACATTAGCACATACGGATATGCTTTCTCCATTGTCTAAAATCTCACTAGGTTGATCTCATCTTGAATGACCCATCTTAATCCATTATTGTACCACACTACCTTATCTCAGTCCATCTTGTCATGACTAGCTTAGATAGTTATCTTGTAAAATTACTCTTAGTATTTCACACTCATCTCATTTTATCATAGGTTCTGCAACTTACTAAACAAATCCAATCAAAAATATCAATGCAAAAACTTGGTTTTTAATCTGACAACCATCCTTTCCCAATGGGTGATTTTTTCTTTACCCTTTTGACTACTCTCAATACTTAATTTCTTCCAAAATAAATCTAGGTGTCACTTAAATTCTTTTAGTAAAAACCTTATCTTTCACTTATCTGCTACTTCATCAAAATCAAATTATTCTTCCATCTATGTGAGCCAAATTATTACCTATTTTGGGTTTAATGTTATAGTAAAATATGAAACCTTCTTTCACGCTCATCT
>JARHVA010000158.1:7252500-7256237 GCA_037957365.1 Torreya grandis | reverse complement strand
GGAACATTATTATCTCATGTGTGTGTGTGTGTGTGTGTGTCTCTCTCTCTCTCTCTCTCTCTCTCTCTCTTCTCTCTCTCTCTCTCTCTCTCTCTCTCTCTCTCTCTCTCTCTCTCTCTCTCTCTCTCTCTCTCTCTCTCTCTCTCTCTCTCTCTCTCTCTCTCTCTCTCTCTCTCTCTCTCTCTCTCTCTCTTCTCTCTCTCTCTCTCTCTCTCTGTCTATGTGTGTGTGTGTGTGTGTGTGTGTGTGTGTGTGTGTGTGTGTGTGTGTGTGTGTGTGTGTGTGTGTGTGTGTGTGTGTGTTTGTGTTATCAATCATATACACATATATGTATGATTGTATTATAAATCATAACTTCATCTACATATTTTATACATTACAAAAGACTAGTAACAACCAAAACATACTCACCATTCAAATTCAATAGTTTATATATGAATAAATAGGATTATATGATTCCAACAACAAATAAATCTATAATTTATGTAAGGAAAGTATGGTTGTAGACAAATTTGACCTTTTTATCAAGGTAGGAACCTATAGCTTCCTATACAAAGACCTATAACTACCATTCCACAATTCAAATATATATCCTCAAGTTTTTAGTAGATTTTTAGATCAAGCAATACATCCCTGAGTACAACATACTCTTTAACTTATTAATCAATGTAATATCTAGTCTTATTTTAATCTCAAATAGTGAAGGAAGTTTAAGAATCAAGTTCACTATAGATCTTAGAAATAAATCTCATTATACAGTAGAATATAATTCCTCATTTTAAAAAATTTCATACATAGGTAGAATAAATGTAATTGGTGTATTTATCATAGGTAATCCGCTATCCAAAATGCATTTTTTTTCACTTGTATGGCTTATGGATGAAAATGAGTTCAATCCCTAGGTTTGTAGAGTGAAATAATCAAACAAAAACTCAATTATTTTCTTTAAATAATGTAAGAGGGTTCTAATGTCAAAGTACTTCCAAAATATACATTTTAATAGATTTTAATAATAAACCCATGTAACAAGGGTATTAAATAATTTTGATTCTAAATAGAAAACTCAATCCATATACAATTACAATCAAAACCCATACAATTTTTATTTTTAAAATGAAATGCTCTACTTTTCTGGTCACTATCAATGGTCATTGTCCAAAGGTAGATGTTATTAGTCATTTTTTCCTTTTGATAATTTTCCTTATCATTATTCCATAACCCCCCCCCTCAACTCTCCCATTTTCCTTATTCTTATTATATTTCTTTTTTCATCCACATTCTACATGCCCTCAATTTTCTCATGAAACTCTACAAGTTCTCTATTATAAGACACAAATTCATAAATGCATATTTATTCATTATGTTTAACTCAATTCCATATCCTTGTTTTTTCATGGTGGATATTTTCCAAACACTACCACTCAACTTCCCACCAAATGAAAATTTCAACACCATAATGATAGTAAAATAAATGTAATGTTTCTTTCCAATTATTTCAAAATGACCTAATTTATTTTTAGTTCAAATAGTGCATGGAAATGATGTCAGTAGAACCTTCCAAACCGACATAAAAATTGATTTATCTATGTTTTAAAACTCATCTAAAAATAAATGATAGGGTTTATTTTGCCTTATATCCACTAGGACACCAAAAAGGGTAATAATTAAGTCCAAAAAACTTTACATAATTAAATATAAAGACATGGTTTAATAAACACCCTCTACTCTATAGGTTTACAATGCATAAAAATAGGTCCATATTAATTCATACTTATAAATCCATAGTTTAATTTCACATAGAAGTTTCACAAAGGTTCATATAACCAATGCACATTAATAGAGTTAATGAATTGCATTAATAAATAGCATCCATTTCCAAACTAGTTGTTCCATAACAAACTAATCGACCCATAATCAATGTAAAGTATTCAATATTAACCATAGTGATATATAGTAAAAGTAATCATTCATCACATCCATCATAACTAATTTAGTTTGGTATTTAGAAGTGTGAATGTATGTGTGTGTGGGTTTGGTTTCATCTTCTTATTCCTAATGTCAATATCTACATCCTCCTCTCCTATGATACTCTCTCTCTGTTACACTCTATGAGGGTGGGATAGTCCTACAATCACCTTGGTCAAACAAAATGGTAGTTATTATAAGTTTTATAGCAAAGTAATAAAATAATCATAATGTATATATACCAAATAAACTATTATAATATAAATCAAATCTACAAATTAAATCATATTCATGTAAGATTCCAATACACTAAAATATAATATATGAGATACTTGTACAAATGTCCTCTAATCACACAATATCATGAAATAAAATAGAACATTTATCAAACCAAACATCATAGATCCCCAGACATATCATCAAAATCAAAAAATACTAATAATTCATTTAAATTACTTTTCAAATACTAATGCAGTATTCAAAATTAAGATGGGATGTAACACCTCATTTTAGTACATTACTAGTTAGTTTGATGTAGCATTAGTGTATTTATGTGTTTTTGTATCATTGACCATATTAGGATTTTATTGTTTAATTTTAGTGCATTTATTCTTCTCTTGCATGCTTTTTCTTCATGTTCACTTGGCTTTTCCTCTATTCTTATTTTTTATTTCTCTCATGTTTGTTTGTTAGGTATTTAGTTCTATTTTTGTTTTTCTCTACTTCTAGTTTTGCCACTTTTGTGTTTTGACTAGGATCAAATAGTTTGATCTTGGTTCAACCAAGATTTATTTGTTTGATCATGTTATTTTCTTTTACGTAGGTCATTTGGTCCCTATTTCACATTTTTTAGCATGGGGTCCTCTTTTTTTAGCTTTTGTGACTATTATTTATTGGCTTTGTGCATGAATAAAATCCCATTCGAATTTAAGAAGTTTATAAGTATATAGTGCATTAATGCATTTAGAGATATATCCAAGGTCTAAAGGAATATATGATGAGTTAATACACTATGATTTTATTATTATTTTCCATGTATTTAAATGTATGCTCCATGTACCAGAAATTGAATTCAATTAGTGAAATAACATATAAAATCTACTAGTTATTTTCATTGCATTGACAAGAGTAAGGGTCAAAAAAATCATATTGCACTAGATTACTTGCTAGATGATATGATTTTTTATTTCTAAATTATATAATAATAGGGTTCTAAATGAGGCATGTCCCTCATAACTACACCCATTTTTTATGTTCTTATAATATCTTGTTGAGTGGATTTGGTTTTATGAGAAAAGATAAACAATTTAAAAATATTTACAACTTAATTCAAAAATCTAAGAGAGGTTCTTTTTTTTTTAAGAATAGATGAAGGATATAAAAAAGCTTTAGAATAATCTAACATCATCTAACTATGGTCAAAACTTATCTTACCATGATCAACCTATTGATATTGGTCATGACCAAGATTGAAAAATTTAATTTTTGTTGTTTTTTACAACTTATTTAATATGCACCAACTTTATAGGTTTGCTTTGGGGATACTTCTAGAATTTTTTCACTCATCTTAGACATTTTAAAGCACAAATAAGTCACAATATAGTTATTTAATTTTAAACTATACTTGTCAAGTTTCAAGTATTTGATTCAATTCAATTCATGTATTTCAAATATATTTAATGTGTTATATTGATGCATATAATTCAGATTTGGATGCACATTAGTTTTACATAATTATTGGTGTCCTTGACCTAAAAATACTTTTTAATTAA